>REGL01000470.1:162450-193672 GCA_004194395.1 Aurelia aurita complex sp. Pacific | reverse complement strand
CCAATCATTGCTCTTTCAAATGAGCTACAGCTTGATTGATTTTGAGAATTTTCATTTTTCGGTATTGATTACACTTGCTGGATCACTGTGTACTGGAGAGAAACCTTACCTTTGCGATACATGTGGCAAAGGATTTAGTCAGAAAAGTTATCTTAATAAACATAAATGAGTTCATACTGAAGAGAAACCTTACCTTTGCGATATATGTGGCAAAGGATTTAGTCAGAAAAGTTATCTTAATAAACATAATCGAGTTCATACTGGCGAGAAACCTTACATATGTGATATATGTGAACAGGGGTTTAGTCAAATTAGTCATCTCACTACACATAAACGAATTCATACTGGAGAGAAACCTTACATTTGTGATATATGTGGACAAGGATTTAGTGATGGAGGTTATCTTAATTACCATAATCGAATTCATACTGGCGAGAAACCTTACATATGTGATATATGTGGCAAAGGATTTAGTGGCAACAATAATCTCAACAGACATAAGCGCATTCATACTGCAGAGAAACCTTATGTTTGTGATGTATGTGGACAAGGATTCAGTCAGAGTCCAAATCTGAATACACATAAACGAATTCATACTGGAGAGAAACCTTACATGTGTGATCTATGTGGCAAAGGATTTAGTAGCAATGGTCATCTCAAGAGACATAAGCGCATTCATACTGGAGAGAAACCTTACATTTGTGATACATGTGGACAAGGATTTAGTCAGAAAAGTGATCTTAATAAACATAATCGAGTTCATACTGGTTAGAAACCCTACGTTTGTGATGTATGTCGACAAGGTTGTAGTCGCAATTATGATCTCAAGAAACATAAACGAGTTCATACTGGAGAGAAACCCTAAATTTTTGATCGATGTGGACAACGATTTAGTAGCAATGATGATCTCAAGGTACATAAACACATTCATGCTGGAGGAAAACCTTATGTTTGTGATAGATGTGAGCAGGGATTAAGTCAAATTATTCATCTCACTGCACATAAACGAATTCATACTGGAAAGAAACCTTACATTTGCGATATATGTGGACAAGAATTTAGTCAGAAAAGATATTTTAACAAACATAAACGGGTTCATACTGGAGAGAAACCTTATGTTTATGATATATGTGGACAAGGATTTAGTCAGAAAAGATATCATAATAAACATAAACGGGTTCACACCAGCGAGAAACCTTACATTTGTGATCTACAGGGTGTCCCAAAAAACATGTGCGCCGTTTGAATGGCTATTGTGGAGGAGCCATAAATCTAAATTTCCTTTTTTTTAAATTTGTGAATAGAAGAAATTTCAACTTAGAGTTTGGCACCAAGTTTGTCTAAATCTGACAAGTGGTTGCTAATTTATTAAGAAAGAAAGTCACAATCATTGATGGCTTCAAAACCAGAGAATTTTGTCTCCGTACTTCACCTTATAACTTGAATTTTAGCATTAAATTGACTTAAACTTTACAGTTATGCCAGGAGACGTATTTGGGAGTAATCAATGACCATATTATTCAAGAATATCGACCAAGAAGCATGCTGAAGGCAGTATCGTTGGTTTAAAACGACTTTATCACTTTTGAGTAGCAAAATATCTGATGGATGCATGCCATGGCCTGAAGCACTTGTGTTGCACATTTCCATTCCTAGCAACCCTAGATATCTCCAATATTCTTCGTGCTCACAAAATTCAATATATGACTATCTGTCTCACTTATGAACATCAGAAAACAGGGCTAGGTATGTTTTTTTCAATAAATTTCGTTGATTTTAACGCAATGGAAAATTATGAATCCTCTGGTTTTGAGGCAGCCAATAATGTTGGCTTTCTTGCTCCATAAATCAGCAACTATTGATCAGATTTACTCAAACTTGGTATCAACCTTTAATTTGAAGTCTCCTCTGTCAAGAATCTTATAAACAGAAAAATTGGACTTATGGCTGCTCCGCAGAAGCCACTCAAACAGCGCACATCTTTTTTGGGACACCCTGTACATATCCTTTTAAAATGTTCATAATGCATGCATACATACATACTTCCCCTCCTACTACTGGCTATTCCTATCAAATGTTATATAATAGATATTTGGTAAAGAGAACAACTTTACTCATTAAAGCAGGCCTTTCTTTCATAATCCAGGCGCAATCTTTTCAAAACATCCTGAGGTGAACAGGCTTGAAATGCCAGAACAGCTCATCTTGTCACTTAGAACTGAAAATAACTTGCTTTTAACTGCTCAGTTTTTGAAAATGCAAGGCCTTAGGATTATCCCTATTGTAAGCCAGGTGGGAAATGTCAGTAAGCTGCTGCTTTTCCAATTGTGGCCCAAGTGCTGTGGAACAGGGTATGTAGCACTGATCAGGGTGGCATTTTCAGCTATTTTCCCGCTATCCATTTCCACGAACAGAGCTCTTGAAAGGGAAAACAATTTCAAATAATTGCTCCCTGACATAATTTTGATAAGGGATTTGCTATTATTCCTTTCTTGCCAATATAAAAATAGTTAAACCAATTTCCTCATGAACTGCAGGGTGATAACTTTGAAAAATTGCTTCTACACAAATTGAGAATCTTTTTTTACAAGCTGTACGTCCCCATACATTTAGGGGTAAAGTTCCTATAGATGGGATCACTTTTATCTTTTTTCCGTAACGTTTAGTCAATCATTAAATATCCTTATGAAATTATTTGGATTTTAGATAATATGATGCTGGGTTCTTCATATGGCAAATCATCAACAAAGTCCACTAAAACGCAGATTCTAAATGGAAGACAAGAAAGTTCTTTTGGCAATGCCCAAGCTCAGAATTCAGTAAAGCGCGAAAGATGCTCTGAGACCAGTGATAGTGATTATGTTGACGAAATAGTGATTTCCAATGAAAATGATTTACAAATCAAGATTGAAGAGGATGCAGATATTCATGAAACATTTGGAGTACGACAAACAGATGCTGCATACCTCGTACATGATCAGACGATTGATCAGCAATTTGATATTGAAAATGCATCTTTTCTTTGTGATGTATGTGGACAAGTATTTAGTGAAAGGAGCAATCTCCATGCACATAAACAAAACATTCATAGTGAAGAGAAATCTTACATTTGTGACTTGTGTCAAGTAGGATTTAATCTCAAAGAGGACTTAGATAGACATCTACCAGTCCATTCTAGCAAGAAACATTATGAATGTAACATACTTGGAAAAGAACTACTGCCCAGTCATGTTGAGAACACATTAATATGTCATGAAAATCATTCACAAATCAAGATAGAAGAGGAAGCATACCATAGTGACGACATATCTGCAGATGAACTTTATGAAAACAGCAGTCTAAGCGGGCACCAACAGAATAATTCCACAGAAGAACCTTATATTTTTGATACTTGTGAAGAAGGGTTTAGTCAGAAAAGTTATCTTAATAAGCATGATCGACTTCATACTCGCGAGAAACCTTACATATGTGATATTTGTGAACAAAGATTTAGTCACAGTCACCATCTGAGTATACACAAACGGGTTCATACTGGAGAGAAACCTTACCTTTGCGATATATGTGGCAAAGGATTTAGTCGGAAAAGTTATCTTAATAAACATAAACGAGTTCATACTGGAGAGAAACCTTACATATGTGATATTTGTGAACAAAGATTTAGTCACAGTCACCATCTGAGTATACACAAACGAGTTCATACTGGAGAGAAACCATACCTTTGCGATATATGTGGCAAAGGATTTAGTCAGAAAACTTATCTTAATAAACATAAACGAGTTCATACTGGAGAGAAACCTTACCTTTGCGATATATGTGGCAAAGGATTTAGTCAGAAAAGTTATCTTAATAAACATAATCGACTTCATACTCGCGAGAAACCTTACATATGTGATATTTGTGAACAAAGATTTAGTCACAGTCACCATCTGAGTATACACAAACGGGTTCATACTGGAGAGAAACCTTACCTTTGCGATATATGTGGCAAAGGATTTAGTCGGAAAAGTTATCTTAATAAACATAATCGAGTTCATACTGGCGAGAAACCTTACATATGTGATATTTGTGAACAAAGATTTAGTCACAGTCACCATCTGAGTATACACAAACGAGTTCATACTGGAGAGAAACCATACCTTTGCGATATATGTGGCAAAGGATTTAGTCAGAAAACTTATCTTAATAAACATAAACGAGTTCATACTGGAGAGAAACCTTACCTTTGCGATATATGTGGCAAAGGATTTAGTCAGAAAAGTTATCTTAATAAACATAAACGAGTTCATACTGGAGAGAAACCTTACATATGTGATATTTGTGAACAAAGATTTAGTCACAGTCACCATCTGAGTATACACAAACGAGTTCATACTGGAGAGAAACCATACCTTTGCGATATATGTGGCAAAGGATTTAGTCAGAAAACTTATCTTAATAAACATAAACGAGTTCATACTGGAGAGAAACCTTACCTTTGCGATATATGTGGCAAAGGATTTAGTCAGAAAAGTTATCTTAATAAACATAAACGAGTTCATACTGGAGAGAAACCTTACATATGTGATATTTGTGAACAAAGATTTAGTCACAGTCACCATCTGAGTATACACAAACGAGTTCATACTGGAGAGAAACCTTACCTTTGCGATATATGTGGCAAAGGATTTAGTCGGAAAAGTTCTCTTAATAAACATAAACGAGTTCATACTGGAGAGAAACCTTACATATGTGATATTTGTGAACAAAGATTTAGTCACAGTCACCATCTGAGTATACACAAACGAGTTCATACTGGAGAGAAACCATACCTTTGCGATATATGTGGCAAAGGATTTAGTCAGAAAACTTATCTTAATAAACATAAACGAGTTCATACTGGAGAGAAACCTTACCTTTGCGATATATGTGGCAAAGGATTTAGTCAGAAAAGTTATCTTAATAAACATAATCGAGTTCATACTGGCGAGAAACCTTACATATGTGATATTTGTGAACAAAGATTTAGTCACAGTCACCATCTGAGTATACACAAACGAGTTCATACTGGAGAGAAACCATACCTTTGCGATATATGTGGCAAAGGATTTAGTCAGAAAACTTATCTTAATAAACATAAACGCATTCATACTGGAGAGAAACCTTGTGTTTGTAATAGTGAACAAGGATTTAGTCAGAAAAGTAATCTTAATAAACATAATCGAGTTCATACTGGAGAGAAACCTTACATATGTGATATTTGTGAACAAGGATTTAGTCACAGTCGCAATCTGAACACACATAAACGAATTCATACTGGAGAGAAACCTTACATTTGTGATACATGTGGACAAGGATTTAGTCAGAAAAGTAACCTTAATATACATAATAGAGTTCATACTGGCGAGAAACCTTACACATGTGATATATGTGAAAAAAGATTCAGTCACAGTCACAATCTGAATACACATAAACGAATTCATACTGGAGAGAAACCCTACATTTGTGATGTATGTCGACAAGGTTTTAGTCGCATTGATGGTCTCAAGAAACATAAACGCATTCATACCGGGGAGAAACTTTACGTTTGTGATCTATGTGAACAGGGATTTAGTCAAATGAGTCATCTCACTACACATAAACGAATTCATACTGGAGAGAAACCATACATTTGTGATACATGTGGACAAGGATTTAAGAAGAAAAGTTATCTTAATAAACATAATCGAGTTCATACTGGCGAGAAACCTTACATTTGTGATATATGTGGACATAGATTTAGTCAAATTTCCCATCTCAATGGGCATAGACGCATTCATACTGGAGAGAAACCTTACATCTGTGATATATGTGAACAAAGATTCAGTCACAATCACAGTCTGAATGCACATAAAAGAATTCATACTGGAGAGAAACCCTACATTTGTGATATATGTGAACAAGGATTTAGTCAAAGTAGCAATCTGAATAAACATAAACGAGCTCATACTGGAGAGAAACCTTACATATGTGATATATGTGAACAAGGATTTAGTTACAGTCGCAATCTGAACACACATAAACGAATTCATACTGGAGAGAAACCTTACATTTGTGATACATGTGGACAAGGATTTAGTCAGAAAAGTTATCTTAATAAACATAATCGAGTTCACACTGGAGAGAAACCTTACTATTGTGAGATATGTGGACAAGGATTTAGTCAAATTGCCAATCTGCATACACATAAACGAGTCCATACTGGCGAGAAACCTTACAGATGTGATATATGTGGCAAAGGATTTAGTCGCAACAATAATCTCAACAGACATAAGCGCATTCATACTGCAGAGAAACCTTACGTTTGTAATGTATGTGGACAAGGATTTGGTCAAACTTGGACTCTCACTGTACATAAACGATCTCATACTGGAGAAAAACCTTACATTTGTGATATATGCGAACAAAGATTTAGTCACAGTCACCATCTTAAGACACATAAACGCATTCATACTGGAGAGAAACCTTACGTTTGTGATGTATGTGGACAAGGGTTTACTCAAATTTGCAATCTCACTGCGCATAAACGAATTCATACTGGAGAGAAACCTTACATTTGCGATATATGTGGACAAGGATTTAGTCAGAAAAGTTATCTTAATAAACATAATCGAGTTCATACTGGCGAGAAACCTTACATATGTGATATATGTGGCAAAGGATTTAGTCGCAACTGTAGTCTCAACAGACATAAGCGCATTCATACTGCAGAGAAACCTTATATTTGTGAAATATGTGAACAGGGGTTTAGTCAAATTAGTCATCTCACTACCCATAAACGAATTCATACTGGAGAGAAACCTTACATATGTGATCTATATGGCAAAGGATTTAGTATCAATGGTCCTCTCAAGAGACATTGGCGCATTCATACTGGAGAGAAACCTTACATTTGTGATACATGTGGACACGGATTTAGTCAGAAATGTGATCTTAATAAACATAATCGAGTTCATACTGGCGAGAAACCCTACGTTTGTGATGTATGTCGACAAGGTTTTAGTCGCAATAATGATCTCAAGAAACATAAACGAGTTCATACTGGAGAGAAACCCTAAATCTTTGATCGATGTGGACAACGATTTAGTAGCAATGATAATCTCAAGGTACAAAAACACATTCATACTGGAAGGAAACCTTATGTTTGTGATAGATGTGAACAGGGATTTAGTCAAATTAGTCATCTCACTACACATAAACGAATTGATACTGGGAGAAACCTTACATTTGTGATGTATGTGGACAAGGATTTAGTCAGAAAAGATATCTTAATTAACATAAACGGGTTCACACTGGAGAGAAACCCTACATTTGTGATAGATGTGGACAAGTATTTAATCGCAATAATGATCTCAAGAAACATAAACGAGTTCATACTGGAGAGAAACCCTAAATTTTTGATCGATGTGGACAACGATTTAGTAGCAATGATAATCTCAAGGTACATAAACGCATTCATACTGGAGAGAAGCCTTACATTTGTGATTGATGTAGACGTGGATTAAGTTGACTTGCCCATCTTACTAGACATGAACGAATTCACCCTTAGAAAGTAACCTTCCATCTGTGATATACGTGACAGAACATTTAGTCAGAAACGTGATCTTGATAAACATAAGCGAACCCATACTGGAGAGAAACTTTACATTTGTAATGTATGTGGCAAAGATTTATTCAGAATAACAATCTCAAAGCACATGAGAGAATTCATTCTTGAGAGAAACCTTACATCTCTCATCTGTAATATATGTGACAGAAGATTTAGTCAGAAACGTGTTCTCGATAGACATACTGGCATTCATACTGATAAGGACGTCATTTCCATGTCATGTCATCCTTGTAGGAAAGGAGATGGTGTCACTTTCAATTTCATAAACCGTGAATGAATTCAAGCTTGAGAGAAACTTTAATGTTTCATGCAGGAATGTAAAATAGTGCATCCGTGATATACTGAGTAAGGTATAAGTAGTTGTTTCAGTTTGACAAACTATTTTCATTTCATCTAACCAACGCATTCAAATATTTTTGGGGGCAAAGCATCAACACAATTCACAAAGGGGCTGGATAAGGAATTGTCGGGAAATTTTTGATATAGCTATTTCTGAAGAGCTCATTCACTGTGACTATTTGAATTTAAAATGAATGTTTTATCATAGAGACTGCCCTTATGTACTTTCTTCTGATGCCAATCAAATGTCCATTTGTGTATTGCTGCGATGTAAATTTGTTTTCAATCAAGCTGATTAAAAAACGATTTATCCGTGCAAAATACCGTAGTGTAGCGCATATAAGAAACAGCCTTTTCAATTTCAGGTCTGACATGTTTCTTAGAAAATGAGATAAAATTCAAATCAGGGTAAAGTTTCTTTCAGAGAAATCATGCACCATCAAACAACTACTCAGACATGAGCTTTATGATTATGATAAAAAACATATTATTTGATTTGAATTTGTAAATTTTCACTTCCAGGAAACTTTATATTTATTGCAAGAAGTCGTTTTTGCTTAGTTTTGTCAGATAGGAAAAAATTTTTTGTTCAGACCAGTTCTAGTTTCTTATGAAATGGGGTATTTTTTTGAAAATCAGGGTCTGTGTTTCTTATATTTTTGTTTCCTTTCTGGGGGACACTACTGTATGATATTTGATACGCAAAAAGTACATGAATTTTTGTCCTTTGCAGTTGTTGTACAGGGTGTCCCAAAATTATGTGCGCAGTTTGAATGTCCACTGTAGAGGAGTCATAGATTGAACTTTTCTCATTTTTCAGATTTCTGGATAGAAGAGATTTCAACTTAGAGTTTGGCATCGAGTTTGTGTGAATCTGCCAAGTGGTTGTTGATTATTGAGAAAGAAATTCACAATCACTCGTTGCTTCAAAACCAGAGCTCTGTACTTAATCTTATAACTTGAATTTTGATATTAAATGAGCTTAACTTAAACTTTACAGTTATGCCAGGAAGCGCACTTGGGAGTAATTAATGACCATATATCTCAAGAATATTGACCAAGCAGCGTGCTGAAGGCAATATTTTTCATTTGAAACGACTTAATCACTTTTGAGAAGCAAAATATCTGATGGACGCAAGCCATGTCCTGAAGCACTTGTGTTGCACATTGCCATTCCTAGCAACCCTAGATTTGTCCAATATTCTTGGTTGTCACAAAATTCAATGTATGGCTATCTGTCTCACTTATGACCATCAAAAAACGGGGCTAGGTATGTTTTTTTCAATGAACTTCGTTGATTTCAACGGAATAGAAAACAATGAATCCTCTGGTTGTGAGGCAACCAAGCATTTTGGCTTCCTTGCTTCATAAATCAGCAACTAATGATCAGATTTACTCAAACTTGGTGTCAACCTTTAATTTGAAGTCTCTTCTATCAAGAACCTTCTGTCAGTGGATAAATTTTTAACGAAATGAGATCTCAGATAATTTTAAACCGGATTCTTTATCATTTGTTCCTTATCTGTTCGTTTGCATCAATTAAAAATGTTGCTAATTTTCCCCGTTGCCTGTGCTTCAGATCGACTTTAAGTATGTTGTCCTTTTTTAAATAATACCTACTGGAAGAAAAACGGACGTAATATTTATACAAACTTACCTTAGGTATTGGAAATCTTGACCTATTTTCCTGCAGACAAAATAAAAAAATGTCTTGAAGTATCATTTTTCCAGTACCCCAGTTTGTTAATTTCTCCATGATCTGATAGTTGACCATCGTTCAATGGGTTTATCATCAAAAAAGGGGTCACAAAGCTTTGTGTATGCATGTCACAACGCGGCCCCCAGAAAAACATTTTCCTGAACACGCCCTTCGGACTTTTGGAAAACGTGGGAAACGCCCTTTTTATTATTTTGTGTTGTTTTCCTTTTGAATTCTGAATTTCGTTATTGAAAAGTTCGAGAAAAGCTTTCAATTTCAAATCATATCTTTTCCTCCTTTGTCAACTGTGATGTACTTTTCTGTTTCAATTTATGTTTCGGAGGAAAACAAGTTATCAGAAGAGTCCCAATTCAATAAAAATCTACCCCCCCCCCCTCAAGTTTGTTAACGCACTTCCAGAAGTTAGAAAATCGAGCTCTGTGAAAACTGGGATATGTCCACCTCAGTCCACCCGTGGCAACGCCACTGTGGCAAACTTCTAGCCAGTGCTCCAAGTCTATTCAGTGGACTATCCAGAAGCTAGAGCCTTTTGTTTGACCTATAAAACCTGCATTTTGCCAGACTGCAATCTGCATTCGTGTTTTACACTTGCCATTTACATTTGCCGTGCCAAGTTTTTCCTTGGTGATCTTCGAAATGAATCTGAGTCTTGAATCTGAATCTGCGTCTATCCTTATTTTGAAGATTTGGTAAAGAGATCTTTCGCCCAACAAGAGATTGATGAAAATGCGTGATGAAAAAGAATCAGTTGATGGATTGACAGAAAGAGGTACGAGTGTAGAATATAAAGCTGCTGACGGTCACAAAGATGAAGTAACCACACATAAAATATGCGATGATCTTGACGGTAAGAAAATTCAAATCAGCCAGTCCGGTGCGGTGTTAGGCCTACCATCTAGCTACAATCCTGGCCAAAAGAAGCTGGGACATAGGCAAATTTCAGTGTCTTCATGATGTTTCCTAAAATATCGAAGAGAAAACATACGCTTAGAGCCTCCTAATCCCCCTCCCCCTACTTCAATGTTTAGAAGGTTGAAAGGTGTTTGATTCGAGCAACTTTGAAACGGGGAGGGGGGGGGGCACGTAATAAGACTGAAGTTGTGAAATTTTATGATTTGTCCCAAGTATTTTGGCTAAGATTGTAGGCCCAGACCACTCATATTATTTATTGGGGGCCTAGTCAGGGGTCGTCCAAAAATTGACCTCTCATTAGATGCTGCTAACTTCTCAACCCCCTCTCCTAGCATATAGGTTCCAAATCTTTAAGTCGGTGTAAAAAGGTGGGTGTTAAATTGTATTATCTATTTCGTTTAATTGAAGGCTTGAAATGAACTTTGGCTACTTATCTATAAGTTTACCGTTGGACTTTTCAGAAATCTTTCATTCTTTTCCAAATTACAGCGTATTTTATATTTCAACTCATTCAAAGATGTGACATCATTCAATTTCTAAATCATAAACCAGCAGAGTGACCGATTTTTGCTTGCTACCACGTTGTAGACATTCATAAACTATGGTTTTCTTGAAAATTGTTCATGTTTCATCAACCAAGTTTGTGATGGTTTTGGATTTTTTTGATATTGCTCTTAAATTCTTAGGAAAGAAGAAAAACACTCTCATTCTGAAAATATTGAAATATATTTAAAGATTTGGAACCTTTTATATCCCTTTGCGAAAATACCATGTTTAAAATATGGTCAAACATGTTTGAATCATGTCTGATCATGGGCAGATGACCATGTTTGACCATGTTTTGACAGTGAAATGACCACATTTAATAATGTTTTGGAAGTGAAATTTATATTGGACCCATTGTCAAAACATGGTCAAACATGTTTTGACTTTGAAGCCAAGGCAAAAATATTCAATGATTATTTCATCCTTCAATACAGTACTCAGATACAGGAAGTGAGATTTCAAGTGAACTCATCTCAGATGTACCACCAATCTCTAACATTGCCATTCCAGATGAAAAGTTGCTCAATATCATTCGAGCTTTAAATCGGAATAAAGCGCACGGATGGGATGGGATCTCAGTACGAATGGTGAAAATATGCGATAGTTCTGTTTTGATGCCTCTGAAAATTATATTTGATTCTTGTATGATGATGCATGACGCTTGGAAGAGAGCTGGCTTTGTTCCTATTTTAAAGAAGAACAGCAAAAATATTAAACAAAATTTCGGACCTATCTCATTGCTTCCAATATTTGGAAAGATTTTTGACAAACTCATCTTCGACAGTCTTTACCAACACCTCAATGTTCACGGTTTACTCAATCCCAATCAGCAAGTCTTTTGTCCTGGTGACTCTACTGTTAAGCAGCTACTCTCCATAGTTCATACGATCTCTGCTGCTTTCGACTGCAACCCTACATTGGATGTTCGCTCTGTCTTTCTGGATATTTCAAAAGCTTTTCATCATGTGTGGCACAAAGGCTTAATATACAGGCTGCGTCGGTGTGGAGTCTCTGGCAATTTGCTATCCCCTATCCAACGCTTTCTCGCAAATAGAAAACAGCGGACACTCCTCAATGGTAAAGCATCATAAGGGGGTAATATATCAGTCAGTGTCCCTCAAGGATCTATCTTAGGACCTATCTTCTTTTTGATTTATATAAATGATCTGGCAGATAACATTAAATGTAAAGTAAAGCATTGTCACTAATTACATTAAACAGAATAAAAGGAAAAGTGAATGAACATGTTCAGCATAAACAGGCAGCTTATAGACCAAACAGATCAACTACAGATATAGTATGGGCACATCGATTTATATGCTCAAAAGTACAATTATACCAGGATACCCAGATAATTATAATAGGAATAGACATGAGTAGTGCATTTGATACGATTGAAAGAGGAAAGTTAATGCAAGAACTAGAAGCATTACTCCAAGAGGATGAACAAAGAATGTGCAGACTGTTATTATCGAACACTTCCATATCAATTAAATTTGGAAACCATGATCTAGAAACTGTAGAAACAAATATAGGCTCGCCACAAGGTGATGCTATTTCTGGGACTTTCTTTAACATAGAATTTGAAAATGCTTTAAGAACATTGAGAGAGAGAATGAATGAAGCAAAGTCACAGGTAATTCAAGCAAACAGTGGAAAGTCAAGCCTACCAACTGAACTTGAATATGCAGATGACTCGGATTTCCCATTTGAACGGAAAGAAGAAGCAGAACACCTGAAAAGAATAGTGAAAGAAATACTTGGTGAGAGAAATTTAAAAGTAAATGATGAGAAGACAGAGGAAACTTTTATAATGAGAGAAAAGAATAAAAGTGATGAAAAATGGAGGAAGACAAAGAAATTGGGCTCACTTCTAGGAGATTATGAAGATATGAGAAGAAGAGAACAACTTTCAAATAATGCAATGGCTGAAGTTAAGAAATTGTGGAAAAAGTCAAAAGTCAGGAATAAGAGAAAAATACAGTTATATAGGACTCTAGTTAAAACAGTACTGACATACAATTTTGGAACATGGGGACTAACGAAAAAGGAGACAGAAACTCTCAATTGTATTCATCGCAAACAGCTAAGGAGAATATCACCAAGCTACCGAGGTTTAACAAACAAACAATTGTATGAAGAATGCGGAGAAAGAGAAATAAGCAAAGATATGAAAGAAACTCGATGGAGAACATTTGGACATATGTTGAGACTTCCACTGCAGACGCCATGTCAACAGGCCATGGATTGGTACTTTGAAATACCAGATAAGGCTAAGAAATACAGAGGAAACCAGAGAAGAACGTTGCCAGTGATATTACATTATGACATTGTTGAAGGAAACAGTAAACATGATCTGGAAATAACACAGTTCAAAACTACTGAAGATTTAACAACGTTAAGAAAAATAGCTGAAGACAGGGACAAATGGAAAGAACTTTCTAAAATGATTTGCAGCATTGCATGAGGCAAACAGTGCATGCACTGCAAGCCGGATATGCTTTATAATAATAATAATAAGCTTTTCGCTGACGATACATCACTCTTCACCGTTGTTTCCGATACTGAGCAGGCTGCTGTGGACATGAATCATGATTTAAGGATTATATCAAAGAGTGGGTGTATAAGTGGAGAATGTCCTTTAATCCTGAACCCTTCAAGCAAGCTGTAGAGGTTATATTCTCCAGGAAACGCACAGCAGTAAATCATCCTCCTATCTTCTTCAATGACACACAAGTTGTAAAAGTTAATGAGCATAAACATCTTGGCATTTTATTGGTCTCTAAACTGACTCCCTAGTCATATTCAATCAATTGTTTCTAAAACGAGGCAAGGTGTTGGTATGTTACGTTTTATGTCTAGATACCTGCCTCGGAAAGCACTTAATGAACTTTACAAGTTGTACGTTCGCCCACATCTTGATTATGGAGATGTTTTCTACCATATTCCATCTAAAAAATATGACTTCCGTAACAGCTTATATTAGATAACTATATGGAAAAACTAGAAGAGTCTGTACAATACTCTGCTGCCAGAGCGATAACAGGTGCATGGAAAGGTACTTCTTGAAAGAAACTACTTGAAGAACTTGGCTGAGAGACCTTAGATCTTTGGCAATGGAGCAGACGTCTTGTCCTTTTTTATAAGATTGTCAATGGTATTACACCTGCCTATGCTAGAGACCCTATTCCACATCTTCAAGAATTTCCTTACTCCTTTCGAGCGAGAGCAATGATTGGGCAATTATGTGCAAGAACTGACAATATAAGTCAAGTTTATACCTTAATTGTCTGTCGGAATGGGAAAATATTGATCCAGAAATACGAAATGCATCCTCGTTAGATATCTTTAATGCAAAATTGAATAAGATCATTTGTTCCACTCCAAAACAAGTATTTGGTATTCATTATCCTAACGGACTAGCCGCTCTCCAAAACTTCGAGTTGGGTTACGTGCACTTAATTTTCAAAAATTTAGGCAAAATTTTAGTGACACATTAAACCCAATGTGTCCCATAAACGACGGCGTTGGGGATACGGATTATTTCTTGCTGCACTGCCACTCTTATCACCTGCAGAGAAATAATCTCCTCAACCGCGTACAGGCAATTTTGCTTTCAAACTGTTTGTCGAACCTTTTCAATGAGGAAGTAGTTTCAATAATTTTGTTTGGTGATATAAGGTTACCTTTTGAGTCAAATGAAACAATTATTAAAGCAAAACTAGATTTCATTGAATCATCAAAGAGATTTTCTTAAATCATTTCAGTGAAAAATTTTTGTCTCCTCCCCCCACCTTTGTATCATTTTATTTCTTTGCGTAGCTTTAGTTTATGCTGTAGTTTAGTTAATTATTTTCATGTAAATATTTTATGTTATTTGTTAAAGCCACGGGGTTGCAATTTATTCTCATTCTCCCTGTGGTATCGTCCTGTAACCATGTTCTGTTATTGTAAAATTTTAGATTGATAAAAAAGAACAAAAGAAAAAAAACATGTTGAAAAAGACCATGTTTTTTCATTGTTGAATCATGGTTAATGGTATTGCTTAGACCATGAATAACCATATTTGGATATGGCCAAGCCCTCCTTATCAAACAGATTTGGACATGGTCAAACATGGATAGAATGCTTGACCATGTTTAACCATGTTGTGACAATGAAATTAACACGTTTAATCATGTTTTGCATTTGAAATTCATGTTGGACCCATGGTCAAAACATCGTCAAACATGTTTATTGCATCCTTTCATGGTCAAAATTGTGTTCCTTCCTCGTGACCATTGATGGTCAGGTATTTCATAACAAATAGTCATGGTCAATCATTTTACTACATTTGGACAATAAAATGAGTGTTACGGAAATGCAAGCAAATCACAATATAATGTTCTGAAAAATGAATTAAATATAGTTCATAAAACACTAGCACTATTAAAAATAGATCTTGTACATAAGTATTTACAAGTACTGTAACTCTATCGTTGGACTTCATCATCTAGCATTGAGTTCTCAGGATGTTGCAAGCTGTGCTGAAAAATGGAAAATAAACTCATGCAAAAAACATAGCATATAACAGTTTTATGCACAACAATAGCATGCCAATGCTGTTACAGTATTCTATCTTTGCTTTTTCAGATTGTCACAAAGGCTGAATTTAAACGTTTATCCTCTTGAAAAAATTATTCACTGCATGAATTTGGATTTGTAAATTTTGAGACCTGAATATTAAGGCTTATATACTGTACATCGTACCTGCTCGTGATGAGAATTTGTCATCAAATATCATACTAATGCTAAGGGGCCTGTTTTAACATATTTGTTATGCATGAGTTCTGCATACATACATACACTGGCTATTCCTACTATTGGCTATTCCTATGAATGCTATCACTAGAACTTCGGTAAAGAGAAAGACTTCACTCATTTCAAAAATTTTCGAAAGAAGGCCTTTCTTTGATAATCTAGACGCATTCTTTTTCAAACTTCCTGAGGTGAACAGTCTTTAAATGTCAGAACAGCTCATCTTGTCGTTTAGAACTGACAATAACTCATTTTTTACTATTCAGTTTTTAACTACTCAGTTTTTGAAAATTGAAAGCCTTAGCATTACCTTTATTGTAAACAGGCAGCTGCTGCTTCCCCAATATTAGCCCAAGTGCTGTGAAACAGGGTATGTACCGCTGATCAGGGTAGCATTTTCAGCTATTTTCCTTCTATCCATTTTCACGAAAAGAGCTCTTGAAAGAGTTTCAAATTTCAAATAATTGCTCCCAGACATAATTTTGATAAGGAAGTTGCAATTGTTCCTTTCTTTCCAATTTCCTCCTGAACAGAAGGGTAATCACTTTGAAAAATTGCTTCTACACCAATTGAGAATCTTTTTATACCAGCTGCACGTCCCCATACATTTAGTGGTATAGTTCCTACGGATGAGATCACGTTAACCTTTTTTACCTTCGCGTTTCGTCAATCAGCAAATATCCTGATGAAATCATTTGAATTTTAGATGATATCATGCTGGGTCCTTCATATGACAAATTATCGACAAAATCCACCACTAGTGAGATTCTGAAGAAAAGGCAAGAAAGTTCTTTTGGGAATGCCCAAGCTCAGAATTCAGCAAAGCGCAGTAGAGGCTCTGAGACCAGTGATAATGACTATGTTGACGAAAGTGTGATTTCTAATGTTATTGGTTTCCAAATTAAGATTGAAGAGGAAGAAGATATTCATGAAACGTTTGGAGTACGACAAACAGATGCTGCATGCTTCGTACATAATCAGACGATTGATCAGCAATTTTATTTTCAAAATGCATCTTTTGTTGGTGATATACGTGGCCAAGTAATTAGTGAAAGGAGCAATCTCCATGCACATAAACAAAACATTCATATTGCAGAGAAATCTTGCATTTGTGATGTATGTGGAAAACGATTTAGTCAGATAGGTGACTTAGATAGGCATAAACCAGTCCATTCTAGGGAGAAACATTATCAATGTAACATACTTGGAAAGGAACTACTGCCCAGTCATGTTGAGAACACATTAATATGTCATGAAAATAATTCAAAAATCAAGATGGAAGAGGAAGCATACTGTAGTGACGACATATATGGAGAGGAACTTAGTGAAAACAGTGGTCTAAACGGACACGAACAGAATATTTCCACAGAAGAACCTGATCTTTGTGATTCTTGTGGAGTAGGGTTTACTGACTGTAGCAATCTCGCAACTCATAAACAAATTCATACTGGAGAAAAACCTTTTATTTCTGATACATGTGGACAGGGATACAGTAAAAGTAGAAATTGGGACATCAACCAACAAGTTAATAGTGGAGACAAATCTTACAGTTGTGGTACTTGTGAAGAAGGAGATAGTCAGAAAAGTTACCTTAATAAACATAGTCGAGTTCATACTGGCGAGAAACCTTACATATGTGATACATGTGAACAACGATTTAGGAGCAATGATAATCTCAAGATACATAAACGAATTCATACTGGAGAGAAACCTTACGTCTGTGATATATGTGAACAAGGATTTAGTCAAAGTAGCAATCTGAATAAACATAAACGAGCTCATACTGGAGAGAAACCTTACATATGTGATATATGTGAACAAGGATTTAGTTACAGTCGCAATCTGAACACACATAAACAAATTCATACTGGAGAGAAACCTTACATTTGTGATACATGTGGACAAGGATTTAGTCAGAAAAGTTATCTTAATAAACATAATCGAGTTCACACTGGAGAGAAACCTTACTATTGTGAGATATGTGGACAAGGATTTAGTCAAATTGCCAATCTGCATACACATAAACGAGTCCATACTGGCGAGAAACCTTACAGATGTGATATATGTGGCAAAGGATTTAGTCGCAACAATAATCTCAACAGACATAAGCGCATTCATACTGCAGAGAAACCTTACGTTTGTAATGTATGTGGACAAGGATTTGGTCAAACTTGGACTCTCACTGTACATAAACGATCTCATACTGGAGAAAAACCTTACATTTGTGATATATGCGAACAAAGATTTAGTCACAGTCACCATCTTAAGACACATAAACGCATTCACACTGGAGAGAAACCTTACGTTTGTGATGTATGTGGACAAGGGTTTACTCAAATTTGCAATCTCACTGCGCATAAACGAATTCATACTGGAGAGAAACCTTACATTTGCGATACATGTGGACAAGGATTTAGTCAGAAAAGTTATCTTAATAAACATAATCGAGTTCATACTGGCGAGAAACCTTACATATGTGATATATGTGGCAAAGGATTTAGTCGCAACTGTAGTCTCAACAGACATAAGCGCATTCATACTGCAGAGAAACCTTATATTTGTGAAATATGTGAACAGGGGTTTAGTCAAATTAGTCATCTCACTACCCATAAACGAATTCATACTGGAGAGAAACCTTACATATGTGATCTATATGGCAAAGGATTTAGTATCAATGGTCCTCTCAAGAGACATTGGCGCATTCATACTGGAGAGAAACCTTACATTTGTGATACATGTGGACACGGATTTAGTCAGAAATGTGATCTTAATAAACATAATCGAGTTCATACTGGCGAGAAACCCTACGTTTGTGATGTATGTCGACAAGGTTTTAGTCGCAATAATGATCTCAAGAAACATAAACGAGTTCATACTGGAGAGAAACCCTAAATCTTTGATCGATGTGGACAACGATTTGGTAGCAATGATAATCTCAAGGTACAAAAACACATTCATACTGGAAGGAAACCTTATGTTTGTGATAGATGTGAACAGGGATTTAGTCAAATTAGTCATCTCACTACACATAAACGAATCGATACTGGGAGAAACCTTACATTTGTGATGTATGTGGACAAGGATTTAGTCAGAAAAGATATCTTAATTAACATAAACGGGTTCACACTGGAGAGAAACCCTACATTTGTGATAGATGTGGACAAGGATTTAATAGCAATGATAATCTCAAGGTACATAAAGGCATTCATACTGGAGAGAAACCTTACATTTGTGGTTGATTTAGACGTGGATTAAGTTGACTTGCCCATCTTACTAGACATAAACGAATTCATCCTTAGAAAGTAACCTTCCATCTGTGATATACGTGACAGAGCATTTAGTCAGAAAAGTGATCTTGATAAACATAAGCAAACCCATACTGGAGAGAAAGCTTACATCTGTAATGTATGTATTAAAGATTTATTCAGAATAACATTCTCAATGCACATTGGAGAATACATTCTAAAGAAAATCCTTACATCTGTACATCTGTGCTATATGTGACAGAGGATTTAATCAGAAAGCTGATCTCAATAGACATAATGGCATTCATGCTGGAGAGAAACCCTACATTTGTGATATATCTGGACAAAGATTTAATTGTGGTTGTAATCTCACTACACATAAACGACATTATTTCCATTTCCTCTCATCCTTGTAGGAAAGGAGATGGTGTCACTTTCAATTTCATAAATCTTGAATGAATTCAAACTGGAGAGAAACTTTAATGTTTCATGCAGCAATGTAAAATAATGCATCTTTGATATACTGAATAAGATATAAGTAATTATTTTAGTTTCACAAATTATTTTCATTTCATCTAAACAAATAGTTATGATATTTTTGGAGGCAAAGCATCAACACAATTCAAAGGGTCTGGATAAGAAATTGTCGGGGAAATTTTTGATTTAGCTGTTTCTAAAGAGCTCATTCACTGTGACTATTTGAATTTAAATGAATGTTTTATCGTGGAGACTGCCATTTTATACTTTCTTCTGATGCCAATCAAATGTCCATATGTGTATTGCTGCGATGTAAATTTGTTTTCAATCAAGCTGATTAAAAAAGAATTCATCCGTTCAAAATACAGTAGTGTCCCGCATATAAGAGGCAACCTTTTCAATTTCAGGCTTGTCAATATGTTTCTCATAAAATGAGGTAAAATTCAAATCAGGGTAAAATTTCTTATTAGAAAAATAATGCACTATCGATCAACTACTCATACACAAGCTTTATGATTGCGATAAAAGCATATTATTTGATTTGCATTTGTAAATTTTCACTTCCAGGAAAAAAATGATATATTTATTTCAGGCAGTTGCTTTTGCTTAGTTTGTTAAACAGGAAACAAAGGTTCTGTTCAGACCTGTTCTTTCTAGTTTCCTATAGAATGGGGTACCGGATGAATATGAAAAGAGGATCCCCGCTTGTGAGGCCACTGTTCCATGAATATCAAAGCAATAATTATGAAAACTGTCTTGTTTTATTGGCAGTATGCTCAATTGGGTTGAGTAATTTACCTGGTCTTAATCGGCCATTCCTTCTCGTGGATATAGGTTATTTTCTGCAGAAAGCCCCTTCCAAAAGCTGCAAAAACAACTGAAAACAATGAGCAGATCTTCCTTCCTAATATTGATGACACTAACATAAACTCATGTATTTTGTCCTCTAAGGAGAATGGAATCCCCCTNTTTCTAGTTTCCTATAGAATGGGGTACCGGATGAATATGAAAAGAGGATCCCCGCTTGTGAGGCCACTGTTCCATGAATATCAAAGCAATAATTATGAAAACTGTCTTGTTTTATTGGCAGTATGCTCAATTGGGTTGAGTAATTTACCTGGTCTTAATCGGCCATTCCTTCTCGTGGATATAGGTTATTTTCTGCAGAAAGCCCCTTCCAAAAGCTGCAAAAACAACTGAAAACAATGAGCAGATCTTCCTTCCTAATATTGATGACACTAACATAAACTCATGTATTTTGTCCTCTAAGGAGAATGGAATCCCCCTGAATAGGTCATCGATACCTTGATGATGATCCTCCCAAGAGGATAGCACGTCTTAAAGCGTCCACAACTCATTGCTGTAATGCCATAGTAAGGGAAATTTGTTCATGATCACAAAGTTACAAAGCTGTAATGATGATCCAAACGAGAACATAGGGCTCAAATCTTTAAAAAGGTCGGTGTAAAATTTTCTTGGCGTTTTCTTTGAAATAAATGGCTTGGAATGAACTTAGGGTTTTTTACTGTAAATTTGCCGCGGCAATTTATTGGTATCTTGATTANAGTTATCTTAATAAACATAATCGAGTTCATACTGGCGAGAAACCTTACATATGTGATCTATGTGGCAAAGGATTTAGTCAAAACAGTTATCTTAATAAACATAATCGAGTTCATACTGGCGAGAAACCTTACATATGTGATCTATGTGGCAAAGGATTTAGTCAAAACAGTTATCTTAATAAACATAATCGAGTTCATACTGGCGAGAAACCTTACATATGTGATCTATGTGGCAAAGGATTTAGTCAAAACAGTTATCTTAATAAACATAATCGAGTTCATACTGGCGAGAAACCTTACATATGTGATCTATGTGGCAAAGGATTTAGTCAAAACAGTTATCTTAATAAACATAATCGAGTTCATACTGGCGAGAAACCTTACATATGTGATCTATGTGGCAAAGGATTTAGTCAAAACAGTTATCTTAATAAACATAATCGAGTTCATACTGGCGAGAAACCTTACATATGTGATCTATGTGGCAAAGGATTTAGTCAAAACAGTTATCTTAATAAACATAATCGAGTTCATACTGGCGAGAAACCTTACATATGTGATCTATGTGGCAAAGGATTTAGTCAAAACAGTTATCTTAATAAACATAATCGAGTTCATACTGGCGAGAAACCTTACATATGTGATCTATGTGGCAAAGGATTTAGTCAAAACAGTTATCTTAATAAACATAATCGAGTTCATACTGGCGAGAAACCTTACATATGTGATCTATGTGGCAAAGGATTTAGTCAAAACAGTTATCTTAATAAACATAATCGAGTTCATACTGGCGAGAAACCTTACATATGTGATCTATGTGGCAAAGGATTTAGTCAAAACAGTTATCTTAATAAACATAATCGAGTTCATACTGGCGAGAAACCTTACATATGTGATCTATGTGGCAAAGGATTTAGTCAAAACAGTTATCTTAATAAACATAATCGAGTTCATACTGGCGAGAAACCTTACATATGTGATCTATGTGGCAAAGGATTTAGTCAAAACAGTTATCTTAATAAACATAATCGAGTTCATACTGGCGAGAAACCTTACATATGTGATCTATGTGGCAAAGGATTTAGTCAAAACAGTTATCTTAATAAACATAATCGAGTTCATACTGGCGAGAAACCTTACATATGTGATCTATGTGGCAAAGGATTTAGTCAAAACAGTTATCTTAATAAACATAATCGAGTTCATACTGGCGAGAAACCTTACATATGTGATCTATGTGGCAAAGGATTTAGTCAAAACAGTTATCTTAATAAACATAATCGAGTTCATACTGGCGAGAAACCTTACATATGTGATCTATGTGGCAAAGGATTTAGTCAAAACAGTTATCTTAATAAACATAATCGAGTTCATACTGGCGAGAAACCTTACATATGTGATCTATGTGGCAAAGGATTTAGTCAAAACAGTTATCTTAATAAACATAATCGAGTTCATACTGGCGAGAAACCTTACATATGTGATCTATGTGGCAAAGGATTTAGTCAAAACAGTTATCTTAATAAACATAATCGAGTTCATACTGGCGAGAAACCTTACATATGTGATCTATGTGGCAAAGGATTTAGTCAAAACAGTTATCTTAATAAACATAATCGAGTTCATACTGGCGAGAAACCTTACATATGTGATCTATGTGGCAAAGGATTTAGTCAAAACAGTTATCTTAATAAACATAATCGAGTTCATACTGGCGAGAAACCTTACATATGTGATCTATGTGGCAAAGGATTTAGTCAAAACAGTTATCTTAATAAACATAATCGAGTTCATACTGGCGAGAAACCTTACATATGTGATCTATGTGGCAAAGGATTTAGTCAAAACAGTTATCTTAATAAACATAATCGAGTTCATACTGGCGAGAAACCTTACATATGTGATCTATGTGGCAAAGGATTTAGTCAAAACAGTTATCTTAATAAACATAATCGAGTTCATACTGGCGAGAAACCTTACATATGTGATCTATGTGGCAAAGGATTTAGTCAAAACAGTTATCTTAATAAACATAATCGAGTTCATACTGGCGAGAAACCTTACATATGTGATCTATGTGGCAAAGGATTTAGTCAAAACAGTTATCTTAATAAACATAATCGAGTTCATACTGGCGAGAAACCTTACATATGTGATCTATGTGGCAAAGGATTTAGTCAAAACAGTTATCTTAATAAACATAATCGAATTCATACTGGCAAGAAACCTTACATATGTGATATATGTGAACAACGATTTAGTCGCAATAATGATCTCAAGGTACATAAACGGATTCACACTGGAGAGAAACCTTACATCTGTGATATATGTGGACAAGGATTTAGTCAAAGTAGCAATCTGAATAAACATAAACGAGCTCATACTGGAGAGGAACCTTACATTTGTGATATATGTCAAGAAGGTTTTAGTCGCAAAAATGATCTCAAGATACATAAACGGATTCATACTGGAGAGAAACCCTACATTTGTGACCAACATTTGTGATACATGTGGCAAGGATTTAGTCGCAGCAATAGTCTCAAAACTTATAAGCGCATTCATACTGCAGAGAAACCTTACGTTTGTGATGTATGTGGGCAAGGATTTGGTCAAACTGGCACTCTCACTGTACATAAATGATCTCATACGGGAGAAAAACCTTACATTTGTGATGTATGTGAAAAAGATTTAGTCACAGTCGCCATTTGAACACACATAAACGAGTTCATACTGGAGAGAAACCCTACAATTGTGATAGATGTGGACAAGGATTTAGTCGGAAGAGTTATCTTAATAAACATAATCGAGTTCATACTGGAGAGAAACCTTACATCTGTAATGTATGTGGAAAAGATTTATTCAGAATAATCTCAAAGACAAAACTAACTTCTTTTAGGACGTTAAATATTTATCTCTCAAGAGAACAGGCAATGAAACTGTGCCACACAGTAATTATTTCAAGCTTTAACTATTGCCCATTAGTGTGGATGTTTTATGGCAAAGATGCCAACCAGAAAATAAACCGTACTCATAAGCGTGCTTTAAGAATCCTCCACAATGATTACGACTCTTCCTTTCTTTTTTTTTTCTTTTATACATATAAAATATTACAATAAATCTTACATTCTACTATACCTTCCTAATACTGTACAAACATAACACATAGTAAAACATAGTAAATCATAGTAATGGCATCATTTCACCGTAAAGAATCATTTGTTAAATCACTGATAAAGGGTGGAAATGCGCCGGGGGATCAAACACTACTTGTTCAAGTATTCAAAGAATGAAATGTGTTTGTACTGATGCTACGTCTGTTGCAGGGTATTAACCCCCCCCCCAGGCTGCAATGAACGGTATTGGCATTAAATTTGAACAATTATCGCAGAAGTAACCTGATTAGCATATAGCATCCTGATTAGCATATCGCCTTTATGCAGAGGGGATGACCCTTATGTGTTAAGGTCCTAGGGGTCATTGGGGTCTTTTGGTCATAGGGTCCGGTTTTTCCCGTATGCCCCTTTAAAGTTTTTTATTATTTTCAAAGTTTTTCGTTGCCAATATGCGAATATGAATCTGAGTCTGGAATCTAAATCTGCGTCCAGACGAGTCCTCGATCCTTTCTTTCAAGATTTGGAGAATAGATGTTTTGCCCAACAAGAGATTGATGAATATGCACGAAGAAAAAGAATCAGTTGATGGATTGAAAGAAAGAGGTACGAGTGTAAAAAACAGAGCTGATGAAGGTCACAAAGATGGAGTAACCGCTCATAAAATATGCGATGATTTTGACGGTAAGAAAATTCAAATTAGCCAGTCCAGTGTGTAGGCCTAGTGCCTAGGCCACTCTTCATTTATTGGGGCCTCGTTAGGGGTCGTCCAAAAATCCACCTCTCATCAGATGCTGCTAACTTCTTGATTTTTGCATAAGGTGAAAATCAATAATGCGGAACTCCATCTTGCTTGCGGAACTCGCTGGATATGCCAGCAGTCGTTTGTGGAGACAGCTATTCTTGGTTTCTGATGAAGACTTGGAGTGTTCTTGTAAATTTTGTCACAAAATAAAGTAGAAAATAAGCAATTTCAACACTTTTTTGTTTGTCCACTTATTTTACATTGATTATATACATCTACCTTACTATATACAAATTCATATGTACATGCAAACTAATCCAAATCGATGAAAACTGGACGTTAATCTTGAAAAGACACTGGTTGCTTTTTTTAGATGGGCCTAAATACACAGGCCAAAAACACCTTTCCTAGTAAAAACTGTTTTACAAGCGTTCTAACACTCCAGGGGCAATAACTTGCAATATTTCTGTAGGCTGACATTGATACTCTGGCAGAACAATGCTTTTTTGATTTTTAAAGAGTTCCACAAAACAAAATGGAGTTCCGTCTTAATGATTTTTGCCTTGTGCCAAAATCAATAACGCGGAAATCCATCTCGCGAAACTCGCTGGATAGGTCAGTGTCATTTGTGGAGACAGCTATTCTTGTTTTCTGATGAAAACTTAGAGTGTTTTATACACGTTTTTTCTTTTATAAGAAACTTGGATAAGCCCATAGTACTAAAAGTTTCTTAGTTTCACGTGAAAATTTCAGCTTTTTAGCACTAAAAGTTTCTTAATTTTTTTCTCATTCTTTGATGCATGCAGCTTCTACCACTGCCGCGTATTCGTTTCTTGATAGACAGCACATTTTTTAGCATGAAGGAGAGTTCTATTTTACTCAAAACATAAAGTTATCATGAATATTACCAAAAAATAAAGGCTCAAAGAAAAGTCTCCCATGATTTCCTTGTATTTGGCTTTAAAAGTTTCTTAGCAATTCTCAAGCATAGTACTAGAGTTTCTTAAATTTTTCGCCAGCCTAGTACTAGTTTCTTATAAACCAGTTTCTTATATAAAAAAAAACGTGTAAACTTGTCACAAAAATAAAGCAGAAAATAAGTAATTTCAACACTGGACGTTAATCTTNAACATAAAGTTATCATGAATATTACCAAAAAATAAAGGCTCAAAGAAAAGTCTCCCATGATTTCCTTGTATTTGGCTTTAAAAGTTTCTTAGCAATTCTCAAGCATAGTACTAGAGTTTCTTAAATTTTTCGCCAGCCTAGTACTAGTTTCTTATAAACCAGTTTCTTATATAAAAAAAAACGTGTAAACTTGTCACAAAAATAAAGCAGAAAATAAGTAATTTCAACACTGGACGTTAATCTTGAAAAGACACAGGTTGCTTTTTTTAGATGGGCCTAAGTACACAGGCCAAAAACATTTTTCCTAGTAAAAACTGTTTTACAAACGTTCCAACACTCCAGGGGCAATAACTAGCAATATTTCTACTGGCTGACATTGATGCTGTGGCAAAACAAGGCATTTTCAAATTTTAAAAAGTTCCGTGAAATCGAGTTCCGTGTTATTGATTTTCACCTTATGCAAAAATCAATACCGCGGAGCTTCATCTCGCGGAACTCGCCGCATAGGCCAGTCATTTGTGGAGACTTGGAGTATTTTTACAAACTTTGTCACAAAAATAAAGCAGAAAATAAGTTATCTTGAAAAGACACAGGTTGCTTTTTTGAGATAGGCCTAAGTACACCGTATGTTACTGCTAAACCTTTCTTGTCCTTTTTTGCATCTGTTAACTCTGTCCATGCTTTGACTGTCCACCCATCGACTGTATGACTTGCTCTCCACATCAAATGCCGGTGGGGTTTTGTACGCTGACGCCATTTTCACTCTTGCTTCCAACAACACGCTATGAACTGCTTTTCATCCGCTCCAACTACCCTCTGCTGCCATGAGAGTTCAATATATATATACTAAATAGTCACTGTGGTTAATTATAAACTAAACTCCACCGGTGAGCCACCTACAATGGAAAGGAATAACCAATGTTAGTAGTGGAATGTTCACAAAACATACCTTTACCTTCGTTTTATTTTCTAATGTAGGCATTTTGTAATTCATTCATAATTTGTTGCATTCCCCGATCCAAAAGTGAGATTTTAGAACTGCTCATCTTGTTATTTAGAACTGACCATAATTGAGTTATAGCTGCTCGGCTTTTGAAAACGGAAAGCGGAGAAGTCCCTCATGGATATCTAGATGGGGAAATGTTTGGCCAAGCCCCAAGTGCTGCTGAACTCTGTGTGTGCCACCAAGCAGAATAGCAATTTCTGCTATTGTGCTCTCAAAAAAGGGGGTATCTTATTTCTCAAATGGTGCTTCTAAAAGGGTACACAATTTGTCAATAATTACTCCTCGTACCGAATTTTATTGGAACTTACATTATCCCCATTGTGTTCTTGCCGACTTGCTCCCAAACATGGTGATCAATGAAAACAAAATTCCTTCCGCACGTTTTGCGAAAATCTTTTTACCTCTGCAGAATATCCCCATATATTTATGAGCCTAGTGCACCTGGATATGATACATTTACCCTTCTCCCTTTCAATTTTAATCAATGAGCGAACTTGCTTATAAATCATTTAAATTTTAGATGATATAATGGTGGGTCCTTCATATGGCAAATTATCAACACAGTGCACCCAAAGGCGAATTCCGAAGAGACACCAAGAAACTTCTTTTGAAAATGTCCAAACTCAGAATTCAGTACAGCTTGAAAGATATGCTGAATATAGTGATGATGATTATGTCGATGCAAATATTATCTCCAATGGAAGACCTTATATCTGTGATACATGTGGAAAAGGGTTTGATTGCAGCAGTAATCTCACAAGGCATAAAAGAATCCATACTGGAGATAAACCTTATAATTGTGATATATGTGGACAAGGATTTAGGCGAATTGATCATCTAACTAGACATAAACGAGTTCATACCAGAGAGAAACCTTACATTTGTGATGTATGTGGAAAGGGCTTTAGTCACAATCGCACTCTCGCTGTACACAAACGAAAACATATGAAAGAAAAACCTTACATCTGTCATATATGTGGACAAGGATTTGATCACAGTAGAAACCTCGCAAAACATAAGCAAATTCACTCTGGAGCGAAACCTTATATTTGTGATGTATGTGGAAAGGGCTTTAGTCACAATCGCACTCTCGCTGTACACAAACGAACACATATGAAAGAAAAGCCTTACATCTGTCATATATGTGGACAAGGATTTGATCACAGTAGAAACCTCGCAAAACATAAGCAAATTCACTCTGGAGCGAAACCTTATATTTGTGATGTATGTGGAAAGGGCTTTAGTCACAATCGCACTCTCGCTGTACACAAACGAAAACATATGAAAGAAAAGCCTTACATCTGTCATATATGTGGACAAGGATTTGATCACAGTAGAAACCTCGCAAAACATAAGCAAATTCACTCTGGAGCGAAACCTTATATTTGTGATGTATGTGGAAAGGGCTTTAGTCACAATCGCACTCTCGCTGTACACAAACGAAAACATATGAAAGAAAAGCCTTACATCTGTCATATATGTGGACAAGGATTTGATCACAGTAGAAACCTCGCAAAACATAAGCAAATTCACTCTGGAGCGAAACCTTATATTTGTGATGTATGTGGAAAGGGCTTTAGTCACAATCGCACTCTCGCTGTACACAAACGAAAACATATGAAAGAAAAGCCTTACATCTGTCATATATGTGGACAAGGATTTGATCACAGTAGAAACCTCGCAAAACATAAGCAAATTCACTCTGGAGCGAAACCTTATATTTGTGATGTATGTGGAAAGGGCTTTAGTCACAATTGCACTCTCGCTGTACACAAGCAAAAACATACGAAAGAAAAACCTCACATCTGTCATATATGTGCAAAAGGATTTGATCACAGTAGAAACCTTACGAGACATAAGCAAATTCACTCTGGAGCGAAACCTTATATTTGTGATGTATGCGGAGAAGCGTTTAGCGAAAGGAGCCACCTCAATGCACATAAAGAAAATATTCATGTTGAAGAGAAGTCTTACATTTGTGATGTATGTGGAGTAGGATTTAATCTCAAAGATGATTTAAATAGACATGAATGTATTCATTCTGAGGAGAGCGATTACATTTGTGATTTTAGCGGAACAGGATTTAGTGATAGTGGCAGTTTCCATGCACATGAACAAAACCTTCATACTGGAGAGAGACCTTACATTTGTGATACATGTGGAAAAGGGTTTGACTGCAGCAGTAATCTTGCAAGACATGAAAGAATTCATACTGGAGATAAACCTTATAATTGTGATATATGTGGACAAGGATTCAGTCGAATCGACCATCTCACTCGACATAAACGAATTCATGTTAAAGAGAAACCTTACTTTTGTGATGTATGTGGAAAGGGATTTAGTCACAAACGCACTCTGGCTGTACACAAACGAAAACATACTGAAGAAAAACCTTATATTTGTGATGAATGTGGAGAAGAATTTGATCTGACCGATGATTTAGATAGACACAAAGTTGTCCATACTGGGGAGAGAGATTATGTTCATGATGTTAGCGGAACAGGATTTACTGACAGTGGCAGTCTCAATGCACATAAAGAAAACCTTCATACTGGAGAGAGACCTTACATTTGTGATACATGTGGAAAAGGCTTTGATTGCAGCAGTAATCTCACAAGACATGAAAGAATTCATACTGGAGATAAACCTTATAATTGTGAGATATGTGGACAAGGATTTAGTCGAATTGATCATCTCACGAGACATAGACGAATTCATACCAGAGAGAAACCTTACACTTGTGATGTATGTGGAAAGGGATTTAAGCACAATCACACTCTCGCTGTACACAAACGAAAACATACTTAAGATAATACAAGAGAGGAACCTTACATATATGATATATGTGGACAAAGATTGAGACAAAGTAGCAATCTCAATGTACATAAACGAATTCATACTGGAAAGAAACCTTACATTTGTGATATATGTGGACAAGGATTTAGACAGAAAGGTGATCTCGATAAACATAAACGAATTCATACTGGAGAGAAGCCTTACATTTGTGATTTATGTTGCAAAGGATTTCGTTGCAATAGTAATCTCAATACACATAAACACATTCATGCTGGAGAGATACCGTACATTTGTGATACATGTGGACAAGGATTTTATCACACTAGAAACTCCACGAAACATAAAGAAATCTCGATTCACATAAACAACGTATTGATATTGAGGAGCTGTCCTACTATTTTGATGTTTGACTGGAGAGAGAACTTCTGGGATTGATTGCGGTAGTTATCTCACAAGACATAAAAGAATCCCTATTGGAGATAAACCTTAGCAATTGTGATATATGGGGACAAGAATTTGGTCGAAATAGAGATCACCTCACAAAGCAAGTCGAATTCGTTCCGGAGAGAAACCTTAGTCGCAATGACGCATTCATACTAGAGAGAAGCCGTGGATGTGGTATGTTGTAAGTGGATAAAGATTTTCTGTTAGTACTAATCTCAGTAGACATACAAGAATTCATACTGGAGAGAAACTTTACATTTGTGATGGTCAGCTTAATTCAAGACAAATTTTGTTCCACTTTGTATTAGCAATTAGGCCCATGATTGCACTACATTCGTTTTCTGAGACATTAGTTGTTAGTAAATGAAACAAAAACTTGAGCTCGGGTTGAATTGTGCATCCCTTGCAGTGCCACGTAGAGACCTTCTCGCTGGAGTTTCTGCTTTAATACGACCATATGGACATACCGATCTCCAAAATAGTCTTCTAATGCAGATTTTATTGTATGGTGATAAAAATTTCCCAGATGAAGTTAATAAAGATATACTCCTGCTAACGCTTCAATTCATCCACAAATCTTGTCGATTTGATTAGAAAATGTCAAACTCCGTTATAAGTCATAAAACCACAGCCACCATCTCCCATGTCCCATGTTCCTTTTTCCCTTTCTTTTATTTTTAGTCGTGTACTTTTAAAGTCTACCTCAAATTAGATGCCACGCAGTAGTTGCGATGATACCTAAACCACCCTTCTTAAATTCGAATTGAT
>REGL01000470.1:146022-159353 GCA_004194395.1 Aurelia aurita complex sp. Pacific | reverse complement strand
ATCACATAAACGTACTCATACTGGAGAAAAACCTTACAATTGTGATATATGTGGACAAGGGTTTACCACCAGTAGTAATCTCATATCACATAAACGTACTCATACTGGAGAAAAACCTTACAATTGTGATATATGTGGACAAGGGTTTACCACCAGTAGTAATCTCACATCACATAAACGTACTCATACTGGAGAGAAACCTTACAATTGTGATATATGTGGACAAGGGTTTACCACTAGTAGTAGTCTCACATCACATAAACGTACTCATACTGGAGAGAAACCTTACAATTGTGATCTATGTGGACAAGGATTTGGTCAGAAAGGTATTCTTGACACACATAAGAGAGTTCATACTGGAGAGAAACCTTACATTTGTGATATATGTGAACAAGGGTTTACCACGAGTAGTAGTCTCACATCACATTCACGAACTCATACTGGAGAGAAACCTTACATATGTGATATATGTGGAAAAGGATTTAGCAGCAATAGTGCATTGATAACACATGGACGAATTCATACGAGAGAGAAACCGTACATTTGTGATATATGTGGACATGGATTTAGTCAAAGTTGCAATCTCAAGGCCCATAAATGTGTTCATACTGGCGATAAAGCTTACATATGTAATATATGTGGCAGAGGATTTGGTTACAGTCACTCTCTTAAGGTACATCAACGAATTCATACTGGAGACAAGCCTCACATTTGTGGTTTTTGTGGATACGCATTTGGTCGGAAAGATGTTCTTGATACACATAAGCGAAGTCATACTGGAGAGAAACCTTACAGCTGTGATATTTGTGGAAAAGGATTTAGTCAAATTTCCACTCTCAATAGGCATAAACGAAGTCATACTGGAGAGAAACCTTACAGCTGTGATATGTGTGGAAAAGCATTTAGTCACAACAAAAGTCTTAAGAAGCATAAAAAAATTCATTGTTGAGAGAAAACTGACATCAATGGTGGTGGATGTAGGAAAGGTCAGCAAGGTGATCTCAATGCGGATCCCTATCGGAGGGAATTCTTACAATTGTGATATACTGTATGTACACATGGTTGTTTTTGGAAAGGTCTCTCGGAAGACGGGAAACAGAGAATTTTATGGAGGAATACTTTTCACTTGTAATGCGTGCTTGCTGGAAATGATTCAGCACTACCAAAGATCTGAAAACTCATATACAAAGTCTTGCCAGCAAATCCTATATAATTTGAAAAAAGTAAAGGCCACGATACCAGCGTCGATTGTCGGATCCGAAGATGCTTGCGGTGACGAAAAAATGAATAAGTTTAAAGGCAAAAACACCGCAATTCGACAAAAAACAACAACAAATATGATGAATTTATTTTATGCCACTACTTCGTCCTGTCATGCAGGACTTCTTCAGTTCTGTGAAGAAATCCTGCATGGCTGACAGCCCTGAAGAAGTCCTGCATGGCAGGATGAAATATTGGCATAAAATAGATTCATCATATCTGCTGTTGTTTTGTCACATTGCGGTGTTTCTGCCTTTAAACTTAATCCTATATAAGTTGATAATACATTTAAGTTTTCAGTTTTCAGGGTGTCCCAAAAGAATTGTACCCCGTTTGCCTAAAGATTGCAACAAAAGGCCAAAAGATTCTCGCCAAACTATCATAGGCTGTTGCTCTTCAGATGCTGAAATAAAGTTTGCTGCCATCCCCGTAAAAATCCGTTGAAAAATGATGGAGCTGTGTCCTTCAGAAGACCAAATTTGCCTGATGACTGAAACCAGCGGTCAGCCATTTCATCTTACTATTTTGCATTGATGAATAGCTTCACTTGAGGTTAGAAATAGCTTCTGTGAGGTAGGAAATAATCAAAAAGTCTCTGCTGATTATCAGAATTTTCACGAGAGCTAGGACATTGGAGGCTACTGTTTCATTTTCAATCCATGAAATTATTTATCGCTGCAAAATAGTAAGATAAAATGGCCGACCGCTGGTTTCAGTGATCGGGCAAATTTGGTCTCCTGAAGGTCATAGCTCCATCATCCTTCAACGGATTTTTTATGGGATGGTAGCAAAATTTAATTGAATATCTGAAGAGCACCATCAGTTTGGCGAGAATTTTTTGTTATTTTGTCGCAATCTTCAGACATATGGGACACAATTTTGTTGGGACAACCTGTATGTCCCAGGGGGGACACTCGGCGCATACGCATACGGGGGGGTCAGTCCGAGAAATTGTCAGGAACCCCAAAAATATCAGTTTAGCTTCATTACAACCCAAAAATATCACCTAATTTTATACTTTGACATCTGGAAACGAACATAAAATATCCTGAAACACTGCAAATTGAGGCCAGGATCGCCTCTGAAGCACCCAGAAATATCATTTTCACAATATTTGATGCCCAAAAATATCAAAAACATAATTACAGTTTATTTGGACCCAAGAATATCACACTTTTGGCAATATTCTGACCCAAAAATATCGGACTTACCTCCCCGTATGTGCATGTGCTGAGTGCCCCCCCCCTGGGCTGTATGTACAATGACCTTTCGCGATTGTTTTTTATATAATAACTCATTTAGGCCTCTAACGTAATTACAATTCAACTGAAATAACTATTACATGACATAAAATTACAGTAACGAAAATGGACATGTCCGGGTTCACCAAAATAAGCTATGCACTTCAAAAGTAAACAAAGCGCGCTTCAAAAGTAAACAAAGCGGCATCTCCTCCCAACACCTCTTTNATGGAACTCTCAACCCTCTGAACTTAACAAAACAGCTCCCCTTAAAGAATATGTCAAGGCTCTAAAAGAATACAAACTAGGTTCCTATGTATAAAATATAATCATTGAACTAACAATGAGATCTTTCTGCGCATTTTTCATTTTCATGTTAGTTAGTTTGTAAGCAGTGTATTACTTACATGAGTAGGTATTTTATAGTTTTCCAGCCTAAAATTGTATTAACCTAATTTTCGTATAACCTCATATTGTATAACCGCATATTGTATAACCGCATATTGTATAACCGCATATTGTATAATCAACCGTTCTGTTTTGTTTGTAAGCGCCCCAGACTCGATAAGCTCTGCTTCTTCTGGGGCGCATGAAATCATATGTAGTTAGTATTAACTGATATGTTATTTCATGAATCATTATCATCATATCATCAATAATTTCTGTCTCGCATTTGATGTCGGGTGATATTTCAAAAATTTTATATTGGTTATCTTAGGGTGCGGGTGTGGGATAGTGGGTGGATGGGATCAGACACTGGGATCAGACAGAGAACTTTGACAACAGGACTACTGTGCGGATGGATGGCTGCTGCCCTCTGGTTTTGGTGTGCTATCCCGATTGGGGTGGTGCATATATTGGGCGGTGGCTGTCCATCGGCGCATTGGGGCCCTCTGCTCATTACCGTGCATTTGCTTTCTCCCAAATTTTCAATACTCGCAGATATTTTTGCCTGACATCAGATGTGAGACAGACATTAACTTTTTCTTAGTAGCGTCGTTCTTGTTTTTTCCTTGTGTATTGAAATTTTGAGTTGTAAGTGCCTTTCATGGTGGGAACTCCGATGACCTAGTGTCTATTCCCGCCATGATGGGCACTGTAGTTGTATTTTTTGAGTATTTTTCTCCTTTTAATTGATAATTAAAAAAAACTATGCACTTTTGGCAGGTCACGATAAATCGTCCACTGGACCGATTTTGAAGATTTATGACTTATTTTTAATTTCTTAGCAGAAATCTTGAATGAAATTCCAGGTTTTTTGCAATTTTCCTGTTTTCAGTTTTTAGAGCTAGAAGCGAGCTTCGTAAAAGTTTATTTTTCGAAAACACTGAAAACGATAAAAAACATCGATCAAGTTTTTGTTGGGGATACGAACAGGCTAAGTCATGAGCCTCAAGGAATCATCCAAAAAGGTCTCCAGATCGCCTGCGCAGTACTGATTTACTTCACTTATATATAATATGCAAATTAACTTGATCGTTGAGAACAAGGGAATAAACAGATGCAGCGATGCGCATGACAACGTGAGCCCCAACGTCGTTTCGCTTACAACAAAGCTAAAACACAATGTATCAAAGCAGTAGGGTTAGCACTTCATCTCCCCAACAAGTTTTCTAAATAATCTACATGAATGGACAAAGAGAGAACTTGTTCGTGGTGATTTGGGATTTAGAATTGGATTAATTGTAATCTTCTGTATGAGAGTTTGTACTAAATCCCCAAATCACCCTGAAAAAATTTTTGTTTGTTCATTCATAAATCTATCGCCATATTTGTGTCTCAGTTTTCAGCAGTTGCCTGTTTTGCGATGTTCATAACAGAGAATCGCGTGACTGACGTATCTCATTTTTCCAAAAAAAACATGTTTACAACTTTACGATTGTTGAGAACAATCTTATGGTTGTAATTGCTTAAATTCTTCTTTCGTTCGACCATTTCCTCGTAATGATATGACATTTCTTTCAGCTATGTTCCCCTGAAACCATATAAGATTTGACAAAAATTTGAATACTTTGAGTCAAAACGAAAATTTCTTGAGAATATAGAGGCAAGACAAAGTTTGTATTATTCTTGTGAAAAAAGAGTGTACCTCTCGCCAATTAAAGCATTGTAGTGGTCACGTGATAAAATTCTTGAAATTGAAATTGCCTTCATTGGAAAGATTCTGGGAAAAGTCAATGAATTTTAGTATAACGATTAATGTGAACTGAGGGCTACAGACAAGTGCCTGTATGAAAAGGGGGGGATGAAAAACGCCCCCTGCCCTGAAAAGGGTCTCGTCAAGGGTAAACTCATGCAATGGCTTGGGCTGGAGAGTTCGAATGCCCAATATTTTTCTTTGCGCAAACCTGTAGCCGCCACGAGCCAGCCCTTTGATCTGAAACCTGCGTTTGATAAAATATACAGCAGCGTTTTACACTTGCCGTGCCTTGCCTCCTCTTTCTCAGCCAAGAACATTGCCTCGATTGCATGTGACGCCAAAGCTGTGAGACATTGGTGAACCCGCTCGAGTTAGAAAGTGATGGATATGCCCGAAGATAAAGAGTCGATCGATGGATTGAAAAAAGGTGACAGAAGTGCAAGAAATAGAGCTGACGAAGACCAGAAAGATGCAGGAACCTCGAATGAAGTATGCGATGTTTTCGACAACGGTAAGAAACATTTAAAAAGATAGGCCACTTTGTTTGTGTACCATCCATCATCGCCCTGGTTTGACCTTATTTCAGAAAACCAAGATTTTCCACAAGGTGAAAGGGGTTTTGAAGGGGAATTCACCTTGAATAGGTTTCTGAACTCGTGCTACATACCCTCACGTGAGGTAGTGTCCAATTATTCAAACGACCCCGCTCCATTCCATTCGATTATTTATCTCGTTCGATTCTACACCCATCTTTTCGTGTCCGATCATTCAAATGATCCCACATTCCATTCGATTATATAGAACGTCCGATAATGCAAACGATTCCACCTACCACTCGATTACTCATCCGTTTGATTTTATAGGCACAGGATTTTATAGAACGTCCGATTTTACCAAACGTCAGATTCTACACCAATCTTTCAGTGTCCAATTTTTCAAATGATTCCGCATTCCATTCGATTATTCATCTCGTTCGATTTTATAGAGCGTCCGATTTTACAACCGATTCATCAAAGTGTTTGATTCTTCTAGCAGTCAAATTCCACCATAATTCGATTAGTAGTTCGATTGTGGATCCGATTCTGCTATCTGGACAATCGGACGACAAGAATCGTCAGATGATACGTGTGATTGTACAGACCGTCAGATCACACCATCCATCCGATTGCAGCAGGTTTTTTACCTGTGCGCACAGTAAGTAAGATCTGTCCCGCTTCCATGCAGTTCCTTGTGGTCACGCTTGGAACCGCACCCCACATTTGGATTTCACAGAAATTTGAAATCGGCTGTGAAATCCTGCACGATTTTACAAGACGCTTCATGGTATTGGACATACCTTACAATCGCACCGTAGTGATTTCACTGTGAACAATCACAAGTTGTATTTCAGCTGTACAAGATCCCATATGATCCTTCTACCGGGTGAGTCAGAAAAAAGAATCCCCGCTTGGATGGCCACTAGCATACAGTTCAAATCCTTAATTGTTTTTGTGCTGCACGTTTGCAGCCACTGCTCCATGAATATCAAAGCAATGATATTGAAAACTGTTTTATTTTATTGCTATTATGTTCAATTAGGTTCAGTAATTTACCCGGTCTTAATCGGCCATTCCTTCCCATGGATATGGATGATTTTGTACAGGAAGCCCCTTCCCAAAACCTGCAAAAACGAATGAAAACAATGAGCAAATTTTCCTTCCTAAAATTGATGACACTCACATAAATTCATGTATTTTAGATAGGGCTGGCTCACTATCGAATGTCTCATAAAACCAAGCTGGCTTGGAGGCGAACCAGCTTGCTAACGGGCCAGCCCGTCTCATATAAACAGACCCTTAGTAGGGCACATTGGATTTATATTATCCCTAACTAAAATTGTGCTTAAATTTGTGAAGGCTTAATTTGCTAAGACCCATTCTAAGTTGAGTAAGATAGGATAAGCATGATGTTGATTGTGATTCTTCAAATATATGTATAAGTGTCCGATTGCAGGTATGTACATGTTGTGTATTGTTATTCAACAATTCAAATGCCAACAAATCTTGTGCGATTATAGGATAAAAATCACATGTTTGATCCAAAACTTTGACAATCACAAATTATTACAATCTGTTAAAAGGTCAGTAAATCTGTCTTGAATTATCAGAACATCAAAGTTACATGAGTTACATAAGAAAAATATATGCAGTTTGCTAATTGACTGAAATGTTCAAAACAATAAATACCGTAAAAGCTCTATTAAGCCCCCCCTCTCAATTAAGCCCCCCCCCCTTATATCAAATTCCACAGGATACCAAATATTCTCCATTTTTTTTTTTTTTTTTTTTTTTTTTTTTTTTTTTTTTTTTTTTTTTTTTTTTTTTTTTTTTTTTTTTTTTTTTTTTTTTTTTTAAAATTGTATGATTAAACCGCAAAATGTGGTGCAAAAAGGACTAAAAAGTGTCCAAAATGAAATAAGCCCCCCCCCCCCCCGGGGCTTAATAGAGCTTTTACGGTAATCTAAACCCCACATTTATGAATGAGATCTTTCTTCAAAGAAGTGCTGCCTATGATTTGAGAAATATAAATACCTTCATGGTTTCAAAGGTACATACATTTTAATCATGGTACTGAAACGGTCAAGTATAGAGGGCAGCGTAGTTGGCAATCCCTTCCACATGAAATCAACGCTGCAAATTCTGTGCAACAATTCAAGAATAAAATGAAATTTTGGAAAAAGTGTAGATTGTGACTGCAGACTTTGCAAATGATACATACCAGGGCTCAGCTTTTTATAGTTTTATACATCTTGTTTGTAGATTTTATTTATAGATTTATGAATTTTGTAATTTTATTGACTATCTACTTTATAATATTTTTCTGTATCATTGTTGTAATTAATTTGTTGGCTTGAATTAGCATTTTTTATATTCATCTTTGTAGTGTCAGTTGCCAAATTTAAATAAAATGATAATAATAATAATGATAAATTATGTGCGCCTTAGAAAGGAATGCAATCTAAACTCTGATCAACATCTTTTTTAAATCCTACAGTATATATGATTCCAATGTGATTTGGAAGGTCTGGAAATTGTTGTGTTATTATGAAGACATTAAAGTCACATGTGTTCTCGGGAAGGAATATAATCACAAACTTGATCATGAACATGTTGAAATTCGATATGATTTCAATCTAATTTGTCAGATCTTTAAATCTGGTGGTATTATGATAACCTTGAACTCATGCACACTTTTAGAAAGGAATAAAAGCCCAGGGGGTTGAGTTGTGTTTACATGTTAGCCTACTGTATCGTGGACAGACACATGTAAGAAAACAGACGTTCCTTCATACTTCTAGATAAGATAAATATCATGCACGATCAAGTTTGGCAAACAACAAAATAGTTGATTATTTGCTCACCATCTTTTCTTCAGGCTCAAAACTTCAATAACCTCACAACCTTTCTTTTAATGCAATCAATTAGAATATACAAACTCAAAAAGTACATCTACTGTGCCTATCATGTTGGAAATATACACTTCATCAGAGTTCCCTCCTTAAGGCACTTACAATTCAAAAATTGCAATACACCAAATAGAAAGAACAACAAACTGAAAGAAAAATTCAATGTCTCTCTCATATTTGATGTCAGGCAATGACAACTGTTCAACAATTTGACATTTTGAGAGGACACAAATGCAAGACAATGTACAGAGGGCCATTGAAAATTGAAAACCTTAAAATGACCCAATTGTGAGCCATATGTGGTCAAATGTAGGTCATTGCTGCTTGTACACGAGTGGCTCATAAGTGCTGCTGAAGTGGGTATTTTCCACTTCTTAAAAGGAGATCACTTTCTGCTATTTTCCTGCCAAAGAGAGTATCCATTTTTTGGAATGGTGCTCCCAAAAGGGTACTACATTTTCAAATATTTGCTGTCTACATCATTTTGATTGGGAAGTTGCAATTTTTTCATTCATTTGTTCCCATATGCTCATAGACGTGGTAATCATTTTGAAAAAGTGCGTCCTCAACGGGTTCGAAGCTCTTTACTTTACCCCATAGGGAAATCCCCACCCATACGTATGAGTCTAATATCCCCGGATATCATCAATTTTATCATTTTATCTTTCGTGTTTAATCAATCAGCGAAATTCCATATAAAGACATTTAAATTTTAGATAAAATAATGGTTGTTCCTTCATATGGCGAATTACAAACACAATGCAACCTGAGGCAGATTCTAAACAGAAACCAAGAAACTTCTAATGAGACTGTCCAAGCTCAAAATTCAGTGAAGTGGGAAAGATGCTCTGAAAATGGTGATGATGATTATGTCGATGAAATAGAGGTCTCAGATGTGCAAATAAAGAATGAAGAGGAAGCCATTTCTTATGAATCATTTGCAGAAGCAAAACCTGATACTGCACATAATACATTTCATATTGGAGAGAAGTATCATATTTGCGACACATGTGGAATTGGATTTAATGATGGAGGCAATCTCGATGCACATAAACAAAACATTCATGTTCGAGATAAATCGTTCATTTGTGATGTATGTGGAATTGGATTTAGTATGAAAGATGATTTAGATAGACATAAACAAATCCATTCTGGAAATAAGCATTATGAATGAAACATACTTGGAAAAGGACTACTGCCAAGCCACGTTGACAAAAAATTGATCGGTCATGAAAATCATTTACAAATCAAGATGGAAGAGGAAGCATACCCAAGCGATATATCTGCAATTGGATTTAGTGACAATAGTAATGAAAATCAAAATAACCAAGATCATACAGGACTTAATCAGAACAAGCATCTCAACACACAGACACAAATTCATGCTGGGAAAGAATCTTACTTATGTGATGAATGCGGAAAATGTTTTAGTCAGAAGAGGGATCTCACTACACATTATCGAATTCATACTGGAGAGAAGCCTTACGCTTGTGATTCATGTGGAAAAGGATTTTCTCAAGCTGGCAATCTCAATGCTCATAAAAGATTTCATACTGGAGAGAAGCCTTACATTTGTGATATATGTGGACAAGGATTTAGTCACAGCAATAATCTCAAGACACATAAGCGCATTCATACTAAAGAGAAACCTTATATTTGTGATGTATGTGGACAAGAATTTAGTCACAGTCACAATCTCAATGTACATAAACGATCTCATACTGGAGAGAAACCTCATGTTTGTGATTTATGTGGAAAAGGATTTAGTCAAGGTAGCAATCTCAATTCACATAAACGCGTTCATACTGGAGAGAAACCTTACATTTGTCATACATGTGGAAAAGGATTTGCCACCAGCTTTTCTCTCAAGAAACACCAACGAACTCATAATGGAGAAACCTCCCGTTTGTGATTTATGTGGAAAAGGATTAAGTCAACGTAGCAATCTCAATACACATAAAAAAATTCATATTGGAAAGCTACCTTACATCTGTGATATAAGTGGAAAAGCGTTGGCGTGAAGAAGCTCTCAGGGGACATGAAGAAATTCATAATTGAGAGAAATACTGACAGCTATGAGAAAATAGTCCTTGGGGGGTTGGGAGCTGGGGGGATTACAATTGTGATCGGTGTGGAAAAGGTTGTAATTGAAAAGGTAATGTCACAAAACAGAAACAAGAACTTTATGCTTGAGGAAGACCTTATATTTGTGAATCCTTTTCCAGGATTTAGGAGCACTACCAATCTGACAAGTCAGAATTAAATTCCTACCCAGGAATCCTTAAATTTGTCCTGCATGTTGACAATTTTTTTTGCACTAAATTGCGTTTTCACAACTTAAATATACTTGATAACGCCTATATTTAGCATGCATTAATAGCTATAACATTTGAATGAACACATTTCGGACAAAACATTTTTGGAAATTTTTTCACGGAATATCGGACATCTTTAAAAAATGGCAATTTCGGACGACTGCAAAGCTGTCTATTTTCAGTGTGTTTTTGCTCATTTCATACTAAATATTTCCCAAATTTGTACATTGTGCTTCATTTTAGGGATGTTGGGTTAGAAATTTCCACAGATGATTATTGTTGAGGATGATAAGAATGATTGCTAAGATGGTTTTAGATTTAGGCCCCGTTTACAGGATACCGTTTTCATTTCATATCGGATTGGTTTCAAATCGGATTGGCCTTCTGTTTGCACGAGACCATTTTCACTCCATATCGGATTGGCCTCCTATTTACAGGAGAACGCACCAATCCGATATGCTTCATACCGTTTTTGCGTTTTCAAATGAAAACGCTCTGAAAGTGGCATGAAATGAATCCAATATCGTGTAAACGGTCGAATCCGCTACCAACTCAAAACGGAACCTCTTTATCAATTCTACGAGCCTCCTATTCATCTGGCGCACTGCGCAGTGGGTGTTAAAACAAAGGAAATCTTTCGCAGCACAAGACAAAGCGTTTCCGTGTAAACACAACCCCCAATCCGATATGAAATGAAAACGGTGTCGTGTAAACAGAACCCCAATCCGCTATGAAATGAAAACGGTATCGTGTAAACAGAAAAATTTTCGTATCGGATTGCCACCCCCAATCCGATATGAAATGAAAACGGTATCGTGTAAACGGGGCCTAAGAAAATGTCATATTTTTGCACTAATGAAGACTGTGACTGCCTTCCTTTTCAACATGAAGCATATCGTGAGCAAAGCATGATGTCTTTATACAATGATTTGCGTTGCCTCTTGTTTGCTGCAAACAATTTTGGACACTAGATATTTGAAATTTAAAGCTTAGAATCGAAATAGAACTAGAAATATACATCGAAAAGGGAAATGGATTGGTTTGACCCTTTTGGCAGAGAAAATTACTTCTTCTGATCTCTCAGTATTGAATTTCAGTTTCCATTGCAATGCACATTGTCGCACACCCTCTCTAAATCCCTATCTAGTTCTTCTGCAGTTTTGAGCTCAGCATCATATCATAGACGGCTGTAAAAAGGGACCTGTCATCAGCAAAGAGCTGAATATCGCATCTAACATTCTCAGCAAGGTCATTAATTTATACAAGGAAGAGAAGTGGTCCAAAAATTGATCCTTGGGTTACTCCCGCCGATATGTACTTCCGTTTAGAATTCCTACCATTCAGCAGCGCCTGTTGCTTACGATTATAACAGTATATATTGTACTGATAGGTCATCTTGTTGAAACATTCGATTATTATTATTATTGGAAAGAAAATTTCGAATTAAATTGAGGATCTTCCCAGATATACCGTTACACTCAAGTTTATATCTAGTAATCCTTCATGCCATGCCTTGGCAAAAGCGTAAAAAATTCTGAGAAAACAGCACGTGTTTCCCTGCTAGGTTTCACTTCAAAACCAGTATAAATTTTATGGGATATCGATGATAACTGACTTAGGTGAGTCCATTATAGTATCGCGGTTATGCGAATTTGGCCTAAATTTGAGTGCGGTTAGCGGATATTTTGCAAATTAAAGTGCGGTTAACGGTTATTTTTATTATTATTATTATAACATTCTTTAAAGTTGGTTATTAAAAATAGCTCTACTTCAAGAACTAATAAAGACCAACTATTTACAAAAACAAAAATAAATTACAGTTCATGATAAGAAACGAAAATACCCTAAAATACCCTATTTACAAATTTTGCAACGGCAAGTCTCTCCAATCCATTTTTTTATGCATGACTTAAAAGAACAGACGGAGGTGGCAATTTTTGTATCATTGGGCAGGGAATTCCATAATATGCTACCACGAAAAGATAAACTATCGTTGCCATAAGTAGTTGTTTTAGTTTGAGGCAACATCAACAGATTCTTTGATCGTAGATTGTAATTATTGTCCTTTTCATGGAACATATCCCACAAAAAAGAAGGGTTTTGTTGTGTTAAACTGCTATAAACCTCGAGCATTAACTTTTGCAAGTTCTTTTGATGAATAGTGCACTCCTTTCCTCTCTGTAACAACTCATCAAAAGAAGATATAAAATCGTTGAAGAGAATTCGAAGCGCTCTCTTATGGGTGCGATTGAGATCATTATTCGCAACCTTTCCGCAAAACATCCATATCAACGGACAATAATTAAACTGAGACATTATGAATGAGTTGTACAGTAAAAGAGATTGTTTCTCATCTAAATAATTTGAGACTCTAGAGAAGGCACTGATCTTGTTGTTTGCTTTTTGACATAATTTTGCCACATGTTGGTCGAATTTTAGTCTCGAGTCTATGGTAATCCCCAATAATCTAACACTACTGACAATATCAACAGATACATTTCCAATATCGAGAACAATATTATCATTTGTCTTCAAACCGAGTAGCATAACTTGGAATTTTGATGGATTGGCTACCATTTGATTAGTTTTGAACCAAGAGATCGCTTGAGACATATCTTCTTCTAGGTTTGAAGCCACACTTTCAAAAGTGTCATCACAAGAAAAAATGGTGTTATCATCAGCAAAATTGCACACCTCCGAATGTTCGACGATGTAGATGAAGTCATTGAGAAAAATATTGAATAGTAGTGGCCCTAGCACAGAGCCCTGGGGGACACCAGTTTTTGTTTGTAACCAGTCACTATATGTTGAGCCAACCTTTACTCTCTGCTTTCTATCTGAGAGGTAATTTGCTATCAATCTGAGACCCTGCAGACCAAAACCATACGCATTTAATTTAGCAATAAGTAAATCATGAGGCATGCAGTCGA
>REGL01000470.1:123731-135750 GCA_004194395.1 Aurelia aurita complex sp. Pacific | reverse complement strand
GGTTAAAATGGGCAGTTTTCCGCCAAAATTCATCATAAAAGTGGGTATCAAAAGCAAATTTCGGTAATTAGAAGAGGGTAGCTTTCTGAAAACCGGGCGGCAGACCCCCGTCCATCCACAAGTCATGTACCCCCCCCCCCCGGGCTAAAAGGCTTCTTTTTTAAAAGGGGGTCTATTTTTTATAATAGCTATCCTATCGTTTTATTTGTGATTTATTTGTTTATTATTTGTTTTATTTGATCATGAGCAAGCAATTAGTTGATGCCATATGTGAGCCTGACACTAAACAGCACTCCAGGTTAGAACTAACCCAGTTTCGACCCAATTTTGTTTATACTGCCTTTTGCAAACATATTAGTGTAATTATGAACCTGGTTCTGATAAACTGATAAACTGAACGTACATCTAAAGGAGGGTTACAGTCAAATGCAACAAAGATAGAATGAACTATTGAGATCAACTGATTAATTGTAGAATCTCCCGGGCAAAAACCAGATTGGTTAGGATTTAGCAGTTCATGAACGGAAAGGTGTTCGTACAAAGAATCAAACAATAACATTTCCAATATTTTACCAAAAATTGGAAGGGGGGAGATGGGACGATAGTTCTGCTTCAGGTTTTTAGTGATCTTTTTGTGAACTTGGACGACATTGGCTCTTTTGCATATTTCCGGGAAAACACCTTGTCTTAGGCATGCTTCAAAGATCAACTTTAGAGGAAAGACTAGGCTATCTTATCATAAATTTTAATCATACGAACAGATATATCTTTCCAACCATGTGCTTTATTTGGGTTTGAGGAATGAAAGGTATTATGTATTTTCAACTCCGAGATCCGGAATGCAGTTAATGGAGGTGCGCTTGACAAAAGCTGACCTGATACTTCGCTTCCAGTATCTATTGTAGTACATTGGAGAACAAAGAAGTCGTTAAAAGTTTGTGCTTTTGACTCGAAGTCCAACACAAAATGTCATTTTCCAAGAGAGGAGGAATTACTGGTATTTTCGCTTTGTTCAAGATTTTGTTGATCAAAGACCAGTATGTTTTCTGACCTGTTTCGGGATTTGAGAGAGATTTCCCAATTTTTATGAAATACTGATTTTTGGCATTCTCGATGATTTTGGAACTTTGCGCTATCATGTTCTGTATTTGTTTGTTATCGGGTCTACCATTCTTGACAAAGTCTTTGTACGCTCGATCGTTTTTTCGGATGAAGATTTTGATCGGCTGTGTTATCCAGGGTGCCTGTCGAGGCCGAAATGTTTTGGTCTTGTTTGGAATGAGGTTTGAGAAAATGTTTGATAAGGCTTCATTTAACTTTCTTACTTGCAAATTTGGACACTGAAGTTCCTGAAATGTTTCCTGCCAATCGTACAATCCAATGCTTCTTCTAATTGCTGGAATATTTGCTGGAATGATCATAGTACCAAAGTTTTCGATTGTAGGGATGTGAAGCCAAGTTATCTGCATTCATTTTGGCAAATACAATATGATGATGACATTGCTCACGTTAGGTTGGGTGGACGCCAGTTTCTAGAAACAAATTGGGCCGGTTGGTGGATATGAGGTCAATGCAGGATTTGGTCTCGCCCATGAAATGTGTTGGTTCACAGATCAACTTTTGCAAACCAAGTTCGGACGTAAATCGTTCAAAATCTTTACCTTCGTGGCAGTTGAAGCTATTACTCATTCTATCTTTTCTGCGTTTGACTGTAATCCAACTCTAGACGTTCGCTCTGTATACCTTGATATTTCTAAAGCGTTCGACCGGGTATGGCATAAAGCCCTTCTTTATAAGTTACAGAGATGTGGTGTTTCTGGAAATCTGCTTATCCTTCTCCGCAGTTTTCTTTCAAATCGTAAGCAGCGAACAGTTTTGAACGACAAGTCTTCTAGTTGGGGAAATATTTCTGCAGGTGTTCCACAAGGCTCGATTTTGGGACCTTTATTGTTCCTTATATATATCAATGATTTGTCTGAGGACCTGAAATGTACCGTAAAATTATTTGCTGATGATACTTCTCTTTTCACCACGGTAAAGGATCCTGTACTAGCAGCTGATGACATGAACCATGATCTGAATCGGATAAAATTATGGGCACATAGATGGAGAATGTCCTTCAACCCTGATCCCAGAAAGCAAGCTGTAGAGATAATTTTCTCAACGAAGAGAGTCAAAATTGTTTTTTTTTTTTTTTTTTTTTTTTTAGGCTCGATTTTGGGACCTTTATTGTTCCTTATATATATCAATGATTTGTCTGAGGACCTGAAATGTACCGTAAAATTATTTGCTGATGATACTTCTCTTTTCACCACGGTAAAGGATCCTGTACTAGCAGCTGATGACATGAACCATGATCTGAATCGGATAAAATTATGGGCACATAGATGGAGAATGTCCTTCAACCCTGATCCCAGAAAGCAAGCTGTAGAGATAATTTTCTCAACGAAGAGAGTCAAAATTGATCATCCCGCGGTACTTTTCAACAATATGCAAGTAATGAAAGTGCATGAGCATAAACATCTTGGTCTTACACTAGACTCAAGGCTTTCTTTTTCAAGTCATATAAACTCGGCTATTGCCAAATCGAGAAAACGTATATATATATATATATATATATATGGGTTTCATCGTGTATGTGTGCTCAGATATCATCCATTCTACAATTTTATCTTTAATGTTTAATCAATCAATCAGCGAAATTTCTTATCAAGACATTTGAATTTTAGATAATATAGTGGTTGGTCCTTCATATGGCGAATTGCAAACACAGCGCAACCTGAGAAAAATTATGAAAAGAAACCAAGGAACTTCTGTTGAGAATGTCCAAGCTCAGAATTCAGTTAAGTGTGAAAGATGTTCTGAATATGGGGATGATGATTATGTTGATGAAAGAGTGGTCTCAGATGTAATTGATGTGCAAATAAAGAATGAAGAGGAAGACATTTCTTATGAATCATTTGCAGAAGCAAAACCTGATGCTGCACATAACACATTTCATACTGGAGAGAAATATCATATTTGCGAGGCATGCGGAATTGGATTTAGTGATAGTGGCTATCTCGATGCACATAAACGAAACAGTCATATTAGTGAGAATTCTTACATTTGTGATGTATGTGGAATAGGATTTAGTATGAAAGATGATTTAGATAGACATAAACGAGTCCGGTCTTGCGAGAAACATTATGAATGTAACATACTTGGAAAAGAATTACTAACAAGTCATGTTGACAAAAAATTGATCGGTCATGAAAATCATTTACAAATCAAGATGGAAGAGGAAGCATACCCAAGAGATATATCTGCAATTGGATTTAGTGACAATAGTAATGAAAATCGAAATAACCAAGATCATACAGGACTTAATCAGAATGAGCATCTCAACACACACACACGAATTCGTGCCAGGAAAAAATCGTACTTATGTGATGAATGCGGAAAATGTTTTAGTCAGAAGAGCGATCTCAATAGACATAAACGATTTCATACTGGAGAGAAACCTTACATTTGTGATATTTGTAGACAAAGATTTGTCACCAGATCTTCTCTCAGGACACACAAACGAACTCATAATGGAGAGAAGCCTTACATTTGTGATACCTGTGGAAAAGGATTTAATAAAGTTTGCGTACTCACCAGACATAAACGGATTCATACTGGAGAGAAGCCTTACGCTTGTGATACATGTGGGCAAAGATTTAGTCAACGAGTCGCTCTCAATAGACATAAGCAAATTCATACTGGAGAGAAACCTTACGCTTGTGATACATGTGGAAAGGAATTTCGTCGAAGTAGCAGTCTCACAATGCATAAACAAATTCACACTGGAGAGCAACCTTACGTCTGTGATATCTGTGGGCAAGGATTTTGTCGACGTTACGGTCTCAATAGACATAATCGAATTCATACCGGAGAGAAGCCTTACATTTGTGATATTTGCGGACAAGGATTTGCCAGCACCTCTAATCTTAAGTCACACAAACGAACTCATAATGGAGAGAAGCCTTACATTTGCGATGTCTGTGGAACAGGATTTAGTCGAGTTTGCAGTCTCACTACACATAAACGAATTCATACTGGAGAGAAGCCTTACATTTGTGACATATGTGGAAAAGGATTTAATCAAGTTTGCAATCTTACTACACATAAACGAATTCATACTGGAGAGAAGCCTTACGCTTGTGATACATGTGGGCAAAGATTTAGTCAACGTGTCGCTCTCAATAGACATAAGCAAAGTCATACTGGAGAGAAACCTTACGCTTGTGATACATGTGGAAAAGAATTCGGTCGAAGTAGCTGTCTCACAATGCATAAACAAATTCACGTTGGAGAGAAACCTTACATCTGTGATATCTGTGGGCAAGGATTTAGTCGACGTCACGATCTCAATAGACATAATCGAGTTCATACTGGAGAGAAGCCTTGCATTTGTGATATTTGCGGACAAGGATTTGCCACCAGCTCTACTCTTAAGTTACACAAACGAACTCATAATGGAGAGAAGCCTTACATTTGCGATGTCTGTGGAACAGGTTTTAGTCAGGCTTCCACTCTCACTACACATAAACGAATTCACGCTGGAGAGAAGCCTTATGCTTGTGATACATGTGGGCAAAGATTTAGTCAACGTGTCACTCTCAATAGACATAAGTGTATTCATACTGGAGAGAAGTCTTACGCTTGAGATACATGTGGAAAAGAATTTTGTCGAAGTAGGTGTCTCACAACGCATCACCGAATTCACACTGGAGACCAACCTTACATCTGTGATATCTGTGGGCAAGGATTTAGTCGACGTCACGATCTCAATAGACATAATCAAGTTCATACTGGAGAGAAACCTTACATTTGTGATATTTGCGGACAAGGATTTGCCACCAGCTCTACTGTCAAATCACACAAACGAACTCATAATGGAGAAAAGCCATACATTTGTGATACCTTTGGAACAAGATTTAGTCAAGTTTGCAGTCTTACTACACATACGGATTCATACTGAAGAGAAACTTTACATTTGTGATATTCGTGGACAAGGATTTGCCACCAGTTCTTCTCTCAGGACACACAAACGAACTCATACTGGAGAGAGGCCTCATGTTTGTGATTGATGTGGCAAAGGATTTAGTCAAACTGGCCATCTTACTACCCATAAACGGATTCATACTGAAGAGAAACTTTACATTTGTGATATTTGTGGACAAGGATTTGCCACCAGTTCTTCTCTCAGGACACACAAACGAACTCATACTGGAGAGAGGTCTCATGTTTGTGATTGATGTGGCAAAGGATTTAGTCAAACTGGCCGTCGCTCTCAATAGACATAAGCAAAGTCATACTGGAGAGAAACCTTACGCTTGTGATACATGTGGAAAAGAATTCGGTCGAAGTAGCTGTCTCACAATGCATAAACAAATTCACGTTGGAGAGAAACCTTACGCTTGTGATACATGTGGGCAAGGATTTAGTCAACGTATCAATCTCAATAGACATAAGGAAATTCATACTGGAGAGTAACCTTAACAGTTGTGATATTTTTCCAACAGGACTTAGTCGAAATGACTGTCTCGGGTTTAGTCAGGACTAGCTTTCTAAAAACTCACTAAAGAATTCAAACCGAAGTCAATTCGTAGTGATGCATTTGTCATGTATTTGGAAAGGTCCCAGTAACATTCCAGTTTCATTGGGAACCCCCATTTCATATCTCTACTAATTTTCAAAAGACATGTTCTGGCCAAAACACAACCACAATAGACCATTTGCTAATTAAGAAAAAGGGATTTGCTTGAGTGCAGCCAATTTGAGAGCCCTAGTAACAGTCGGAAATCCAGGGAGTCCTCTCCATTACAGTATAGATTGCAAGCAGATCCGGCTCGTTTTTCCGTTGCAGGTATATTCTTAATTTTTGTTCAAGAATAATTGTTCGTAATTTTTTTATATGTACTTTTTTATATCTTATGGGAGTATTTTGCAATAAATCTTTGGCTATAAATACCCACAGGGTGTCCCAAAAAATTTGTTCGACGTTTGATTAAATATAAAGAAATAACGAAATGATGAACGGGCTCCATGGTAAATAACCATATTGCTGAGATTTTAAATTAATTTTAGACACCAGAAGCTAGCAAATCGGTTAAATATTCACGGAGTTACGAGCTTTTGAAGTTCACATGTGTGTGAAAGCTGAAACCAGACACCCCTATCTTGCATGTTTTGTGAAAGTAGAATCTCGTTTATTCAAAGCAAATCAAATTGAATTTAAAAGGCACTGTCGATAAACTAGCGTTCTTTAACATTTAATTAAGGATGGGGATGCTTGGGGGAATTCTGTTGAGCACCATTATGGAATAGTCTGTCTCTCATTGATTGAGTTTTAATTCGGTGTTTTTGGATACTTGCATTCTTACGTAAATTTTGGAAACGGTTATAAGAATTGAATTACTTTTGAAGTCCTATTTGGTTTGCCCTAATATCAACGAGTGGTAAAACATTGGACAGTCTCCTTTTACCTCGAATTTGGGACTTCTTTTGAAAAGCAAGGCAGGGCTGTCTTTGAAAAGCAAGGCTGTCTGGTTCCACCTTTCGCACAAATTTGAACTTCAAAAGCTTGTAACTCACTGAATTCTTAGCGGAGCAGAGTCGCGAGATTCTGACGCCAAAAATTAATTCAAAATCTTAGGATCAGGGTTATCTAACCAGGAACCTGTACTTTTTTCGTTACTTTTTAATGTTTAATCAAACATTGAACGATTTTTCTGAGACACCCTGTACAACTTTGGCCCAATTCTTGTCTCTATCTCATGGTCCTGTAATTTAAATTACTGGAAATTCCCTTCTCAATAGAGTACTGTTGTTTGTAAACAAACCTTTCTCCACTATCCCGTTGTGTCATCTCAGAGACAGTGATTTGCCTGCAATAGGAAACATTTCAGACCCTATTCTTGAACAAAATATAAAAAACACATTACCAGTCCTGGATTAAGGTGAATCAAAATGGCTCCTGCTGTTTTTGGTGTCTTCGTAGATTTTTTACATATGCTGGAAAAAATATTTTTAATATCTTGAACCAAGATGCACAAGATGTAAATATCCCTATCCTGGTGCTTTTTACTGAAATTTATACTCTATCGGTAGACACACCCCGCCCTATATGCTCGATCGACCCCCTGGGGTTACTACAAACCAAACTATGAACTAGCCTGTCAACCCGGGGCCCGGGGGGTACTCCACTATCGGGTCAGACGGGGATGTGTGCCAGTTTTGGGTAGTTTTTGGCCTAAAAATTCTGGGAATGGGGTATACTTTCACTTGAAATTTTCTGGGATTGGGGGTTAACCGTTATACTAAAAATTCTGGTAATGGGTGTTGAATATCCCCATTGATTCAGAACAGATTTGTTCTGCTTTTAAGCATAATTGAAGCGAAATCCGTTCTTTCGCCTTGAAATTAAGTGTGCAATCTAACGTTGAATCGTTCTTTGTTACTTCTTCAAAATTCAAGGATTGGGTATAAATTTTGGACCTATATTATGGGATAGGGTATCATTATTTGACCAAAATTTTTGGGTTGGGTCATAACAGAAATTCTGGTGCCGCACACCCCTGTATGAATAAATAGTGAAGTACCCCCCCCCCCGGGCTGTCAACAGTCCTTCTCTGGGATTTGTAAAACTGGTCTCTCATATACTGGTCCTTGCAGACACGGGATTCTTATATAGTATAGTTTGCTTATACTTATGGTTCGCTTCGTTTACACGTTTTTTTATATAAGAAACTGGTTTATAAGAAACTAGTACTAGGATGGCGAAAAATGTAAGAAACTGTAGTCTATGCTGGAGAATTGCTAAGAAACTTTTAAAGCCAAGTACAAGGAAATCATGGAAAAATTGTCGTTGAGTTTATCTTTTTACTAATATTCATCATAAATTCACGTTTTGAGTCAAATAGAACTCTCCTTCTTGCTACAAATTGTGCTGTCTGTCAAGAAACGAATACGTGGCAGTGGTAGAAACTACATGCATCCAAAAAATAAGAAACAAATTAAGAAACTTTTAGGACTAAAAATCTGAAAATTTTACGTGAAATTAAGAAACTTTTAGTACTATGAGCTTATCCAAGTTTCTTATGAAAGAAAAAACGTGTGCTGTTGCTTTCCAAAATTGAAACATGCGCAGTTTCAGATTTTTATTAATTCATGCGTATATGCTTATTTATATTTACCTATCTTTGGTTTACTTAAATTTATGCTTGCTCATATAAGGTTATTTTAATGGCCTTTTGATCTATATTCCATCAGACGACAAGGTTTTTTCAAGTGATATTTTCTCCAGTGCTCCAGTTTTTAAATTTGATGCCCCGGGGGGAGGGGCTCTTGACTTAAATTTTTTTGTACCGGGTTTTCCCACGAAACCATTTTTTCCCTGCTCCAGAATTTTTCGCTCAAAATGAGAACCTGTTCTAGGAAAAATTGGTGGAAAGTATACTCCAAAAAAAGGAAATTTGACCGAAAAACGACCCGATCTAGCAGAGTTCTCTTTTGGCCTGTTTTGACAACCTGCTCTAGAAAAATTGCCTCATTTTGATACCCTGTGGTAGAAAGAATTGGTGAAAACGATACCCCACATCCACGTCGGACAAATATACTAAGCACCCCCCCCCTGGATTTTATGATGATCTGATTGTTGATTGTCTTATCATCAGGGCTTGTGCAAAGTTCTTAGTGCAAGATGTCTTCTTACAAATAAAGGGTTTCTTATTGCAAAGATTCATGTATGCATTACACCATAGATGATACTGTTATATTTTCTCGCCCCTGAATTGTTTAATTTTTTCTCTCTTTAAGTGGGCACTCGTGCAATGGTTTGGGCTAGTACAAATGCAAAAACTGCTCTATGCACGAAACTCTAGCCAGAGCCCTTTGAGCTCTCAATTTAGCTCTCAAGCTGACCTGCGTTGAACATCCTGCGCTTTACACTTTCCGCTCGCCGTGCCGCGACCAAGGACATTGCCTCGATTGCATGTGACACAAAAAACCGGAAGATTTAAGCTACTATGACCCGTGACTTGTGACTTGTGAGATGATTTTGAAAAAAGTATTGCCAAACTAGAAATTGATGGAAAGAAATGCCTGAAGAAAAAGAATCAGTTGATGGATTGAAAGAACGAGGTACGAGTATAAGAATTATAGCTGACGAAGAGCAGAAAGATGCAGTAACCACGTCTGAAGTATACGATGTTTTCAACGGTAAGAAACAGCCTAGAGAGTAGAGACTTAGTGATTAATAGGCCTAGCGTAGTGCCTGATTATAGAATCCAGGTCCCATTGTGATATTTGCCGTTCATTTAATGATATTTGCCGTTCATTTAATGACATTCACCATTCATTTAATGAGTGGGCCCTGGAAGGCCCTGCATTCTATAATCGCTCCTTTCTTGGATGTGCAAGTGCCACACTTTCCATCCATACAGGTTGGTAGTTAATAAACAAGACCAAAAATGAGGCTGGGTTGAGTTGGGCATTATGGAACACTGTCAGGTANGCACGGGAAGAGCTCATCGAGAAGGTATCTTTTCGGAGATGTCGTGGGCCTAGGCAGGTTTCTCGAAGAAAAACACTCGGAAAGTGAAGTCGATTACGAGATAATTTTAAGGTGAAGTCCTATTTAATTTATTTGGAACTTGCAGTTTGAAGCTTCCTGCTACTATTTCTAAACCAACATTCCAACAACAAGAAGTAAAAAACGCCAATTCAACACTACTTTTCCGACTACTGTTTGCTGCGAATGTCTCCCAATGTGGCGAATGTGCCCAATGTTGAATGTCGAATATCCAACTGACAATCGCGATCCAGTGATTAATAGGCCTAGCGTAGTGCCTGATTATAGAATCCAGGTCCCATTGTGATATTTGCCGTTCATTTAATGATATTTGCCGTTCATTTAATGACATTCACCATTCATTTAATGAGTGGGCCCTGGAAGGCCCTGCATTCTATAATCGCTCCTTTCTTGGATGTGCAAGTGCCACACTTTCCATCCATACAGGTTGGTAGTTAATAAACAAGACCAAAAATGAGGCTGGGTTGAGTTGGGCATTATGGAACACTGTCAGGTATTTCGGAACAAGCAATTTCTATTGTTTGTGTGTTGGTTGATGTTTGAGATATCCAGGGGCGTGCAAGTACTGTAAAATATTTGACCCCATGTTTGTCCAGAGGAATTGGAAAAAATAACCGGTGCTTTTATCAAATAGTACGACTTTCGTGCCCGAAACAACCAGTTTTTGGGACAAAGGTGAAATTTGAATATCATTCTTCCTATACCATCAGTTTGTCACAAAAATCAATTTCCCAACTTCCTATCTAATCAAAATTCTGAAGTTTATCTGTAGGCTGGTTCTCCCTTTGTCCGCCAAATTTAGGCAGAAAAGACTAGTATTTCAAATTTTTCACATAAGTGGTTCTACCTTTGTCCGCCAAATTTACGGGAAAAAGACCAGAAATTACAATTTCTCACTAAAGCGGTTTTACCTTTGTCCGGCAAATTTCCGAAAAAAAGGCCATAATTTCAAATTTTTCACCGAAGCGGTCCTACCATTGCCAGGCAACCGGTTTTGGGAACCTTATACTTTCATATCTATAATTACTACTTGCTTTGGAAAACAGTAGTAGGTCGAAACTACCGGTTTTGGGGACAAACATCGTCAGTGATACATAATGTTAGAAATTGTCCATCAAATTGAAGAAAAATAACAGCGGAAATTTGCCATCAAAAACGACCAGTTTTTGGGACAAAGGTGGTGCAATATTTTTTTATGAACTACCGGTTTTCGGACAAAGGTAGGACCATCCTTCCCAGTGTGACATGCCCGCCCTTGGATATCTCAAGAAAATGGCAGCCAGAAAATCACTTTCGTCTGATGTCCTTCATTATCAGCGATGCAGAGCGTACACAGAATGCTACAGCAGCTTGATTCGGTGATGGTGCGCCACAGATCTGTGGCACACAGACCCAATCAAAACAATGGAAACGGCAATAGAACAAAAGAATTGGCATATATCTGTCGCGCACGGCGCACCTAGATTCCACGCAGGCAGCAGCCTAACATCAATAAAAATATGTCAGAAGATGAATGAAGTCTTGCATCAAGTGAAATTAACAAGTTTCTTTCGCATCCCCAGCCCCTAAGCTTCATTTCCTGAATAATGTCGCAAAATACCCAACATCCTATAATGCCCGAAACCTGACTCTGGCCTAGATATTTCAGAAAAAATAATGCATTGATATTAAAACAACAGAGCAAATCTTGGGCCTAATACCAATAGCAAATTTGTGGCCAATATTACCAGTTTCAGGGGCGGATCCAGGAAAAATTCTGAGGGGTGCTGAAGAGGGAGCAATGAGGGGGTCCGGGGGCGAAGCCCCCGGAAAAATTTTTTGTGACCACGCCCTTTACTCTCTCGGAAATGATAACCACGCCAATAAATAGCCAGAAAATGCTTTATTTACCAGTTCAACGATTGGGTAGTTTGTTGCTCAAGCTTGATATTGCGAGGAAATCTCTTTGAAATCCTATGGAAGTATTCATGTAATTTTCTTTCTTTCCCGAACGAATTGTCGAAATATCCCATTGTTTCTCGATAAAAGATGACACGGTATGCAGAAAATTTGTCTCGCATTGTGTGAACTGCGTAGGTGGCTGATCTATCGATTACACTATTACACAAAAACAGAACAGAAGACGATAGAATTCATGATTCATGAACAACAATAGGCCTAATGTCAAGGAACTCTCAAGCTGTCGCTGTGATCCCGGGTGTGATCCTCAATATTTCTAGGATCATTAGCATCTGAAACTATACCGAGAACCCCCAATAACCCAAAAGTGAAGCACAAACCATATTTCATATCATCTTACCGTAACACCCGATCTTCCTTCTCTCTGGATCTCCTCTTGTTCACCCCTTCCAGCCCAAAATTTGTAGTTGCAGTAAAATCCATTTCAGAAATCTTTGATTA
>REGL01000470.1:46191-91298 GCA_004194395.1 Aurelia aurita complex sp. Pacific | reverse complement strand
ATCGAAGCGGGAAAATGAATTACGACAGTAATTCGAGTTTCGAAAGCCTTGATACTGATCTCGAGAGCTCTTACGAAAGGCCGGAACGAGTCCCACCAAACCGGACATCGAGTTTCAAGGGACAACAACGGACAAGGGGACGTTTGTCAACTGGAGAGCGGCCAACATTGAGGAGAAACAGGTCGCATTCTTCGTCGCCATCACTAAGGCGCAAGGGATACAATGATATTACTTATAAAATGCAATCCAGGACGCTAACGGCCTTCGATGGTAAAAAGCGGACCAGTGGAGACAAAGAAGAGGGGAATTCAGGAGAGAGGGATACGGCGAATGAAAGCAAGACTTTGCCTAACCCTCGATTAGCGGCCATGATGGCCTTAGCGCAGAAAGCCGGGATCGATCCGAATTCGGTTATCAGCAAAGACCGGCTTGGTGGTGATTTGAACAAAGCAACTTATGTTGGAAGAGAAGATTTATTTATTTATGGAGAACGCGCTCAGCAAATTAGTCGCAAAATGCAGCATGAAAATGAATTGAATATCATAATTCGCGACATATTTTTGAATCGTTTTACGCAACTCTTAGTGGAATATGAATCATTTGTCATTGTTCCAAAGCAGGATCGGGAGCAATGGTTGTCAAATCGTGAGCATATGCAAAACTTCGATAAAGCCGCCTTCTTGTCTGATCAGTCTACGACCGCCTTACCGTTCATGACATTATTTGTAGAAACGCAAGCATTTGCCAGCTTGATTGACATGAAGATTCTCGCATCTTGGGATGACACCAGCCCAAGGCTGTCGTTCTTTGATAAGAAGAGAGATCTGCTCAAAGTGAGGCTGGGAATTATTCGCTCACATGTTTACGAGAGATGCATTTATTTTCCGAAATCAAGTAAGTTTACCCAGTAAGAATTGTTTTTATTGATTTACCTTGCTTTCTTAGATATATATCATATACCTCTCTTTTTTATTTCGATATGCTTCAAAAAGGTTCTTTGACCGATTAGGAGCTGGACGCAAATTTGAACTTTCGGGATCAATATTTCTGCTCTCAAATACCAATACCATCAAGGGAGGTATCTATGTTCAACTTAGCTAAATATTATTTTCCTGAGGTTTTCGCATTTTATTTCACAGTTGAAGCATACATCAATCGATCAAATCATGTGGACTATACCGCACAAGCACCCCATCAACTAAAGCAAGTCCCGATCAGAGGTAATGTTTATATAACCTACAATTTTTGATGGATTGCTTGGTAAGTGGGAGATTGGTCTTCAAGGATGATGTCACCATTTGTTATCTTGCCTTACTTGTGCGTGAAACCTCATTCGTATCATATTATGATGCCGGGTGACCCAGAAAAAGTGCCCCAACGCAATCTGTCACAGAAAATTAAGTAAGTGGCCGATTGAAATGCTTCAAACATTGTTTTGTGGCTAAAAGACTAGCCTCTGCTTTAAGTATTTTTCGCATTTTTTTTGGTACGGTAAATTTCCAAAATTGAGGATTTCGAGGAATAAGGCCTGCCTGAAAACCTCTAAAAGTCGTCAAAAACAGGGGATCGATTTACTGCCATTTCAAATCTTCAAAACAACGAGGAGCGTGTTTCATTTCAATCTGGGAATAGGCAACCCAGTTGGAAGTCTTCAGAGCAATTTTATAGTCCCTTGGTACTTAAAAATATTCTCAGGCAAAATGAAACACGCTGCTTGTTGTTTTGAAGATCTGAAATGGCTTTAAATCGATCTCCTGTTTTTGACGACTTTTGGAGGATTTCAAGCCAGCCCTTTTCATCAAAATCCTTGATTCAGGAACTTCACCGTGCCCAAAACATTTCGAAAAATACTCATAATGTAAGCTAGTCTTTCAGAGACAGAACAACGTTTGAAATATTTCAATCGGCCACTTACTTTTTTTTCTGTAACAGATTGCGTAGGGTCACTTTTTTCTGGGTCACCCGGTATAAGCTGTAGCCTTGTTATGACTTTACTTGTAACATGTTATCAACACCACTTTGAAAAATGAAATATGACCTTGAAATGTGTCTCAAAAGCTTGCTACTAGGTGTCCCAAAAAAGTCCCCACATTTGAAAAATCGCAACTGATTTTTAGGCTGATCTTCAAACTTGTTTTCTGGCAAGCAGCTCAAGGACCTGATTCTTTTCCGGGGTATAGCTGACCTCATGGTTGGTTTGATAACTAGCAGCCATACCTCGTTTGAGACCTGTCCGGTTTTGAATCATGCTACAAAAAAGCCGATACCGGTAAAAAAAACCACCAACTACCGGGTGCGCCAAAATAAACTATGCACGTTTGACAGGCCACAATAAATCGTTAAATTGGACCGATTTTGAAGATTCTTGACTTAATCTTTAGCAAAAAGCCTGAATTAGATTCTAGGAATTTTTGCAAATTTTTCTGTTTTCAGTTTTTAGAGCTAAACGCAAGTTTCTTAAAATGTTCGTTCTCGAAAACACTGCAAACGATCAAAGAACGTCTTTCAAATTTTCTAAAGAATCGACATGAATCGTGGTGATTTGGGATCTAGAAATCGATTAATTAATCCATACAATTAATCGATACGATTAATCGATTTTTAAATCCTAAGTCACCACGAAAAAATTTTCTCTTTGTCCATTCATGTCGATTCTTTAGAAAACTCGATAGACGTTTTTTGATCATTTCCAGTGTTTTCGAGAACGTAACTTTTAAGAAATTCGCGTCTAGCTCTAAAAACTGAAAACAGAAAAAATTGCAAAAAAATCCTCGAATCTAATTCAGGTTTTTTGCTAAAGATTAAATCATAAATCTTCAAAATCGGTCCAATGTACGATTTATTGTGGCCTGCCAAACGTGCATAGTTTATTTCGGCGCACCCGGTAGTATAAATGTAACTAGTTGTAGGGGATATTAGTTATCATGGCATGCCGTTGTACCACATTTTCAAATGTCCTCGATAAATACCGGCGGACCCGAAAACAACTTCACGAGCTAGATTGCGCATACCGGGTGTCCCAAAAAAATGTACCGGGTGAGCCAGAAAAAAGTTCCCACTTTCGAAAATTCGTAGCACCACAAGTACTTCATGGATTTGAATGATTCAAATTCTATTTAAAAGCCAAAAGATTGAAGTATTTTTGTGATTTTTATCGTCTTCTTACGAGCACTGCAAATATAGGTAAAGTCAACTTTACAAAAATTTCTTGTTTTCAAAATGACTGAAAAAGGGCCTAAAACACTTGATCAAATCGTTAGGACTCTCCTCGCACAGAACGATACACACGTGCGTTTCACCTCTCTCAAGAGTAATAAGACACAGATTCTCAAACAGATACTAAAGATTTCAATCCCATGACAATAAATGTTCAGACGATATCTCTCACCCATGAGAAATTGCTTTTGCCCTGTTGTTCTGAGCGAGGAGTCCTTTATGATTTGATCATGTATTTTAGGCATTTTTCAGTCATTCTGCAACCACAAAGTTTTTCTATATTTGAATTTACCAATTTTTCCAATGCTTGTAACAAAGTGAGAAAAATCGCAAAAATACTTCGATCTTTTGGCTGTCAAGCAAATATTGATTCATTCCAATCCATCCAGTACTCTTGATGCTATGAATTTTCAAAAGTGGGAACTTTTTTCTGGCTCACCCGGTATACGGATTTGGTTGACTCCAGCGATGTGAATTTAGCTTTAATCAATGTCTAATCACTCTAAAAAATTTCCTCGATAGTTAACATGAACATAGGTACCTCGCTTCTTTGTATTGGATCTTTGCGAGCAGACATGTTAATCTTGAAAGCTCAAATTTGCCTCTTCCTGCAAACCAGAGCTTTAGCCTTTTGGCCTAAGCAATTTCTGAAGGCAGAGCGTATAAATCAACGATAGCCTTGATACAATTTGAAAAATATTAGATCTTGTGTTATTCTGTCTTCCAGAAGTCATCCCCCAGTCACCCATTGGGAAGTTTCTTAATTTTTCATTAATTTCAGTCCTTAATTTCGATGTGCTTCCGGAATTTGCTCAGGCCAAAAGGCTCTTGATTCCAGGTGGACTCAAATTTGAGCTTTGAATATTTATATTTCTGCTCTCAAAGCACCAATACCAACAAATGAGGTATCTATGTTCAATTTAACTATTGAGCAAAACATTTTGANTGCTCTCAAAGCACAAATACCAACAAATGAGGTATCTATGTTCAATTTAACTATTGAGGAACATTTTGAGAGTAATTAGCCATCGATTAAAGCTAATCTCACATCGCTGGAGTCAACCAAATCTGTATAATTTTTTTTGGGACACCCGGTAGTTTCCTGGAAGCAAATGTTATGAACACAAACAAGGTATCAACCTGCAGCTGAAATGCTTAGCTATCTTGTGAGATGTTGCTTGGTCAGTTTAATTAAGTTATGCCTCCTGTCTGAAAACAGTTTCAAAACAGCGAACAATTCATTTCTCGGCTGTTTGATCGTTTTTCAGTCCACGTTTTGGAATACGTGAAATGCTGAATTCCAAATTTTCTTTGGAGCATGAAATTTGAACGAGGAACAGAGGTCTATCATTTTGCAAACAAAGCATTTCCCCAGACGACTTATTTCCCCAGACGACTTCAAATCCATCGCTACGTTGAGTTTTTTTAAAATGTTGACTGGAAAATTTTGGCGATTATTTCACTCAAAATGAGGAATCCGGGATTTGAAATTTTCTTTGAATCTTGTTCTTCGGATGGTAATCATTTTGCTTGAAATGACCATGCAGCATCTAAAAAGATAGCTAAGCTTTTCAACTAAACTGCCATGCAAAGCATTTTCCTATAACTTTTTATTTCAGGGAGCCAGTTGTGATCTACCGGGTGTCCCAAAAAAGTATTCTTGTTTAAAAAATCACAAAAAATTTTTATCAAACCTTTCATAGAATTTTCTTTTTGAATTGCTTTATCCAAAGACCCAGAAATATTCACAGGTGATAAAATGTCTGCTTTTATTGTAGTAAGGTAGAAAAATTACACATTGAAAACCTTTTAACCAAAGTACTCGATCTTGCCTAAGAGTCAGATTGTTTAGATTTGTTATCATCATTTAAGTCTCCAATGATAGTATGCATTTATTTCTGTCATTTATGACTAAACTAAAAGTTTTACATGCACAAAGAAATCGATCTGGCAATCATCCGTGCTTTCTTGCAGTATGATTCAAAACCAGGTAGCCCTAAAAAGAGCTAGATTTGCTATTTTTTCAACTCATTACAAGATCAGCGATGTCTTTGGAAAGTAATTTGGTCCTTGATATACTTGACAAAAGAAGAAAATTGAAGATCAGTCTTGTAATCAAATTTTCGTGCATTTTCAAACGGGAGTACTTTTTTGGGACACCCGGTAGCTCGGGAAGTTTTTTTGGTCACTCGGTACTTCAAGGCTACATAGCAGAAAGACGCACTTAAATCATTAATAACCGCACTGTTTCACTACAGTGTCGTACAGAATATGAAAATTTCGTTTGGCATTTTCTATCTAAGGATATATACTGTTACGGCAAAGGACAAACTTGCAGTTTTCGCATTTTGCACATTAGACTGAATAACCAAAGTTAAAAGTTGAAATCTCATAGGTTTATAGAATTCCCATCATATTTGACGCGTGCACAAGCAAACGAACCAAATGGAGCAGTTGTGTGTGCAGGGCACGAAATCCCAACCCACCATGCGACCGGGTGGTCGCAGGAAATGTTTCATGCATAATGTCCTGTTCATTCATACTCTGATGCTGATTTGTTGGTAAAAATAGAAAGGTTAATATATGAATTCAAGCACAATTGACTGATCTGGATTGCTTCTCATTTACCAGTTATATTTGCAGTGTATAACAACAAATATGAGATCAGTAAAGAAATCAACTGAACCCAATCATAAAATGTTCCGTGTTGGGGTTCAAATCTATTCGGATCCAATATTTGACAAGCACAATGGACGGACATGGGAATGTTAACAACGATCTTTGAAACTTGACTTCTTTTCCAGAAAGCTGGCGCTCTAATTCTTCCATGTTGCAGGAATTTAAGTATGATTTCTCTCCGGTCGCAGGAAGAAACAAATTTTTTCATGCCCTGGGTGTGTGTTAGGTTTTCTGTATCCTATTTATATTCCTTGCCATTTATCTCAGGTCATTCCCTTTAAGTAATAATTTAGAAGTCCTTTTGATCTATTCGTCTCGTATTGATCTATTCGTCTCTTATTGATCTATTCGTTTCTTCCTGCCAGAAAAGACCAGAGGAGTCTTTCCGCGACTTCAAGTTGAATTGCTGAGTGGAGGGACTGCGTCTTCAAGGTATTACATGTCTTTTTTATGCTTAGCATTGATGGGGAAGCATTATACCATCTAAAAGCTTCTGTATCAATAGAAAGCAATGTCTTGGTTAAGTTTACTATTTCAACTGTTGAAACATTGATCAAATTAAGCCAATTACTTATATTTTTTGGAAAGCGAATGGAAGCTAGTTTTTGGGAATTCTTCATCGAACTTGAGATAATGCATTTTGAATCATGAATATACCGGGGGACCCAAAAAAAAGTGACCCAACACAATCTGTTGTAGAAAAAAGTAAGTTGCCGATGGAAACGTTGTTCTGTCGCTAAAAGACTAGCCTATGTTGTGAGCATTTTTCAAGATTTTGGCTCAGTAAATTTCCCAAATGAAGGATTTCGAGGAAGAGGTCCTGTCCTCAAAAAGTCGTCAAAGCAGGGGATCGATTTAAAACCATTGCAGATCTTCTAAACAACGAGGAGCGTGTTTCCGTTCATCTTGGGAATGTTTTTAGGTACCTAGCACAGTGTTCCAGGGCATGTAATTAATGTGAAGAATGAAAGTATCAGAATTGTACAAAACTGATTTTTCTATTGTTCACCGTAGCCTGAGGAATGCCAAAACCCAAAACACTTTCAAATGGGACAATCTAGTGCTGAGAAAACATCATTTCACGTAAGGCCTAAAAAGTGTACTTCGGGCTTCTTTCTAAGCACAGCAAGGCCACAAAATAGCACTAAGTTTCAAATTCAAATTTCTTGGCTTGCACTCACCGGATATTCATGATCTTTGTTTTGTTCAACAGATTAAACCTTGCAGAGTATGTAGTGAAAAAGTGGATTGAAAATTTTATCTTGGGATGCGGAAATCTTGCGAATTCATACTGGTAACCAAACGTTAAAAAACTAAAACTGAATCACGAAGCGCTTCTTCAACATTAAAAACAAAAAATCCACGTTTCAGAATTCTCGGAAAGTCTATTGCAGAATCAAGTTTAAGCTATTGGCAACACGTTTGCAAAAGGGCTTAGAAGAATAAGGTCTCAAATAATTTTGGCGAATTTTTCACGAAGACCAGTTTTGCACCTTTTCAGAGTAAAAAATTGCATGTTTATGTCGAAAACCTATTAGCAAAGGCAATATTTCATCATATCTCCACAATTTCAAATACATGCTTTCTAGCAATAGTAGTATAAAGTATTTTTACATAATTAACTAATTTTTAAGGTTTGAAAACATGCAGCCAACTCTACAATGATTTGTTATATCCCAAGATGAAAAATAAGCCTAGTAACATCGAAAAACAGAACAAACACCAAAATAGATACTTAATATGATTAGGAAGTTGATCTCTAACCTCCTTTTGACTATAAGAGGGAAATATTTGTTTCATTGAGCATCTGGTTCAGTCTATAGTACAGTGGCAAATACAGACAGAATTTGCTAAAAAGACTTCTTCTTCACTGGCGTTCGTGAAAAATTCGCCAAAATTAGTCGAGAGTTTATTCTACTTAGCCCTTTTGCAAAAATGTTCCCAATAGCTTAAACTTGATTATTCAATAGGCTTTACGAGAGTTCTGAAACATAGATGTTTTGTTTTCAATGTTGAAGGAGCGTTTCGTGATTCAATTTTAGTTTTTATGATTGATTGGTTACCATTATGGATTTGAAAAATTTGCACATCCCAAGATGAAATTTTCAATCGACCTTTTCACTACATATTCTGCAGGGTTCAATCTGTCAAACAAAACAAAGATCATGAAAATCGAGTGAGTGCAAGCCAAGAAATTTGACTTTGAAAATTAGTGCTATTTTGTGGCCTTGCAGTGGTACAAAAGAAGCCTGCAGTACACTTTTTAGCCCTAACTTGAAATGATATTTTCTCAGCATTAAATTGTCCGCATTGAAAATTTTTTTGCGTCTTGATATACCTCAGGCTACGGCTAAATATAGAAAAATCAGTTTTGTACAGTTCTGAAATTTTCACTTTTTGGCATTAATTACACTAAAACGGAAATCTGGATCACAGTGCCTAGAGACTATAAATTTGCTTTAAAAACTTTCGACTGATTTGCCTCGTTCTTTTGAAGATCTGAAATGGCTGTAAATCGATCCCCTGTTTTTGACGACTTTTAAAGGATTCCAGGCATGCACCTTTCCTAGAAATCCTTAATTCGGGAAATTTACCTTGGCAAAAAAATTATGAAAAATACTCATAAGGCAGGCTAGTCTTTTAGCGACAGAACAACGTTTGAAGCAATTCAGTCGGTCGCTTACTTTTTTCTGTAACAGATTTTTTTATTTGCGTGGAGTCACTTTTTTCTGGATCACCCTGTATTTTTAAAATTATGTTTGACCCTCAGTTAGGCAACGCAGTTGTTATTCTTCAAATCCGTGTTATAGTTTCTGTCAGACGATGTATCAAAGAGTGAAAGCGTTTTTCTGATAGTCAAAAGTAAGGATGGTTTAAAGAAAGGAACTTTCCCGCCTGAAAAAGAGTTACAAGTTCTCTTGATTTTGGTTGCTGAAAGCAAGCTATCCAAATTTTGTCTTGCAGGAAAGTTGGCAAAGTGAATTGGAAGAAACGTGACAAGAAATTGCAACAGCAGGAGCACATTTTGCTGAATAAAGCCCTTAAATCGCATCAAGTATGGCTTAGATGTCATTGTGAATTCTACTTCTACTTCTACGATTTTAATCAACAACTTCAATACTGAAGGCTCTATTGATGTAAACAAAAACAAAAAACAAAAACAAAACAAGCAAAACATGAAAAATATAAATAAATAAGATAAAAGAAAATGTGATGATCGAAATAAAATGATGAATAAGTTAGGTAACAAGGCGGCACATAGTAAAACTGCACTGCAACCGTACCTATTTATCTGTTAATGGTTTCCTTACGGTTTTTAGACTTTCTTTCCATTTTATTACTTATACTAAATAGCATTTTTAAAAGATTCAATTGTTTTTGAATCTATCACTGATTGTGGTAACATATTCCACGTTTTTATTGTGCGGGGAAAGTACGAATATTGTCCAGTTCCTGAGACTTGATTTGCTTGGTGATGGCTATGTCTTGACTGCATGGAAGATGGTTTCATGTATTTATCTTTATCGACTGCTACCATTCCATGATGGATTTTATAAAACATGGCAAGTCTCTGTTTTGTTCTTCTTTCCTCAAGGGTTTTCCCATTTCAGTTCTGAAAGCATATCAGTAACATTCGCGAATCTATTATGTCTATCTAGGACGTGACGGTAACACTCAAAATCTCTTCGGAAATTTAACCCTATTTTGGTTGGGGGAACAATTCGACCCCCACGTAGAACTCCTGATTAAATTCCGTCTCAAATTAGATGTTTTACCTGAGATTTGCGATAACGCAAAATTCATTTGCAAAACACTTACGTTGTTGTTATTCGTGGGCATTTATAGATGGCATCTAAAGTCTGTCTCAAATTTGATGTTACCTGAGATTTGCGATAACGCAAAATTCCTTTGCAAAACACGTACGTTGTTGTTATTCGTGGGCATTTGCAGGTTACATCTAAAGTCTGTCTCAAATTAGATGCTACGCAAAATTCCTTTGCAAAACACTTCTGTCGTTGTTATTCGCGGGCATTTGCAGGTTACATCTAAAGTCCGTCTCAAATTTAATGTTACCTGAGATTTGCGATAACGCAAAATTCCTTTGCACAACACTCCTATCGTTGTTATTCGCCGGCATTTGCAGGTTACATCTAAAGTCTGTCTCAAATTTAATGTCACCTGAGATTTGCGATAACGCAAAATTCCTTTGCACAACACTTCTATCGTTGTTATTCGCCGGCATTTGCAGGTTACATCTAAAGTCCGTCTCAAATTTAATGTCACCTGAGATTTGCGATAACGCAAAATTCCTTTGCAAAACACTTCTGTCGTTGTTATTCGCGGGCATTTGCAGGTTACATCTAATGTCCGTCTCAAATTTAATGTTACCTGAGATTTGCGATAACGCAAAATTCCTTTGCACAACACTCCTATCGTTGTTATTCGCCGGCATTTGCAGGTTACATCTAAAGTCTGTCTCAAATTTAATGTCACCTGAGATTTGCGATAACGCAAAATTCCTTTGCACAACACTTCTATCGTTGTTATTCGCGGGCATTTGCAGGTTACATCTAAAGTCTGTCTCAAATTTAATGTCACCTGAGATTTGCGATAACGCAAAATTCCTTTGCAAAACACTTCTATCGTTGTTATTCGCGGGCATTTGCAGGTTACATCTAAAGTCTGTCTCAAATTTAATGTCACCTGAGATTTGCGATAACGCAAAATTCCTTTGCAAAACACTTCTATCGTTGTTATTCGCGGGCATTTGCAGGTTACATCTAAAGTCTGTCTCAAATTTAATGTCACCTGAGATTTGCGATAACGCAAAATTCCTTTGCAAAACACTTCTATCGTTGTTATTCGCGGGCATTTGCAGGTTACATCTAAAGTCTGTCTCAAATTTAATGTCACCTGAGATTTGCGATAACGCAAAATTCCTTTGCAAAACACTTCTATCGTTGTTATTCGCGGGCATTTGCAGGTTACATCTAAAGTCTGTCTCAAATTTAATGTCACCTGAGATTTGCGATAACGCAAAATTCCTTTGCAAAACACTTCTATCGTTGTTATTCGCGGGCATTTGCAGGTTACATCTAAAGTCTGTCTCAAATTTAATGTCACCTGAGATTTGCGATAACGCAAAATTCCTTTGCAAAACACTTCTGTCGTTGTTATTCGCGGGCATTTGCAGGTTACATCTAAAGTCTGTCTCAAATTTAATGTCACCTGAGATTTGCGATAACGCAAAATTCCTTTGCAAAACACTTCTGTCGTTGTTATTCGCGGGCATTTGCAGGTTACATCTAAAGTCTGTCTCAAATTTAATGTCACCTGAGATTTGCGATAACGCAAAATTCCTTTGCACAACATTTCTATCGTTGTTATTCGCCGGCATTTGCAGGTGACATCTAAAGTCTGTCTCAAATTTGATGTTACCTGAGATTTGCGATAACGCAAAATTCCTTTGCAAAGCACTTCTATTGTTGATATTCGAGGGCATTTGCAGGTGACATCTAATTTGACACAGACTATAAAAGTTATGTAACGATTTTGCTACTGAAACTTTTTGATTTTTAGCATTCATCTATTTTGCAAATCTCTATAAGATTTCATGGATTATTTTCCGGGACCATTCCCGTCAAAATTTTTACAGTCGTGCTCAAAAGTTTAAGACCACATTTTTTTCATCAAAGTTTCTTGGCCTAACGATATGGAACCCTGCCACTCTGCCTATTTTACTCTCTTGGAGTTCACTTAGATCAACTTTCCATGTAGATTCCAAATTTTGATGTTGTTTTTTAAATTGCGGCGCCATTTTGCTATGACGTCACAATGAAATATTTAGAAATTCTCAGAAATAGCAGTGGTTCTGCCGACAAGGGCTGTGACCCAAAAATAGTGTTACTTAGCTGGATTTTACATCAATCTATGCACAATTCATTTCTATAATTTTTTTTGCAAAATATCGAAACTCCACAAAGAATATTGCTTCAGGGGAAAAGGTAGTAGAGGGCATTCAGTCCACAGCTATGGCCATAAGTTTAAGATCAGCCCTTGGATTTTTAGTTTGAAGTTACAAATCACATAGGTTATTCGAATTAATTTTCAAGAATCATTTCATTATTTGAACTATCGAACATCACAGGCTCTTACCTCATAAGCACAGATTGTTTTTCACACTTTTCCAAGGGTGGTCTTAAACTTATTGACAAAGCTGTGGACATAAGGCCCTCCACTACCTTTTTCCTGAAACAATATTCTTCATGGAGTTTCGATATTTTGCAAACAAATTATAGAAATGAATTGTGCATAGACTGATGTAAAATCCAGCTGAGAAACACAATTTTTGGGTTACACCCCTTGTCGGCAGAACCACTGCAATTTCCGAGAATTTCTGTATATTTTATTGTGACGTCATAGAAAAATGGCACCAAAATTAAAAAAACAGCATCAAAATTTGGAATCTACATGGAAAGTTGATCTAAATCAACTCCAAGAGAGTAAAATAGGCAGAGTGGTTGGGTTCCATATCGTTAGGCCAAGAAACGTTGTTGACAAAAATGGGGTCTTAAACTTTTGGCCACGACTGTAATTCTCAAATTTTAAGTTTTGCTTTAAAGAAATAGCTAGATTGTAGTCTTTTGAACAGTTCTAATGCAGAAGAGAATTATTTGATGTAGTCCATTTTAGACGCTATGTTTTGATGGAAATTGTGCTCCCGTTAAGGATAATTCTTTGATAATCATTATTGGTTGCTTGCAGAGTTGATGCCTTGAGCGATTAGCAGACCAAATTTGGTTGCTCTATCTGTCCGCCATCCGTCAAGATTTAGGCATGGGAGGCTTTTAAGCAACTGATGTGAGATTTAAGATGGCGAACGTTGGTTTTCTGCATTATTAGATTATACGCGTTCATATGTTCATTCGCTAATTGATTCATTATTTAATCTACACACAGGAGGGTCAAAAGATTCGAGAGAAGCTTGCTGAAAGAGTCAAGGTGACTAATTTTGTCTGCTACATTTAAATGTTTATTCTAGGAATATTAAAAGTGTATCATTGTTTTTGTCATTGCCATCATCATCATCGTCAACATCATCATCATCATCATCATCATCATCATCATCATCATCATCATCATCATCATCATCATCATCATCATCATCATCATCATCATCATCATCACCATCATCATCATCATCATCACCATAACAAGGACAGATTTTGTAAGACAATGCTTTGCGATGCTTTTGTTGACATGTGAATTCAAAGCAATTAGCGGTTGCAGACAAAGGAATTCCTCTCAACCATAAATTCAATACAAACAAAGCCGCAAAAGTTTCTCTGAAACCCAAGTAGCTAGCGCGCTCGTTGTGCATTCCAGAAATTGTTTTTAAGAGCAAATATGAGCATATATCGAAAGAAAAAGGATATATCTACACATCTACCACGGGCATTTTATTTCTTTGGTTCAGAAGCCTAGCAGTAAGTGTTTTCATTACACCCAAAAAAATAAGAGAATTGAATCGCCTCCCAATCGGCTTTTGAACCAAAGAAATAAAATACCCTTGGTAGATATATCTTTCTTCTTTCGATCTATGCTCATGTTTGCCCTTGAAAACAATTTCTGGAATGCACACGAGCGAGCTAGCAACCTGAGTTTCAGAGATACTTTTGCGGCTTTGCTTGTTTTGAATTAGTGGTTGAGAGAATTTCCGTTGTCTGCGATCATTAATCGCTCAATCAAAACCAACTCGTGCTATTGTCTTACAAAATCTGTCCTTGTTCATCACCAACACCATCACCTACAACGAGCCTACAACGAGCAATGCATGCTGCATCCAGACATAGAACCCCTAGTTTAACATCCCTTCCAAATGACGGGGAACTGAATTGTAGTAGTAGTAGTAGTAGTAGTAATTTATTTTAAGTGGGCTGATAGGGTTTCTAGCTATTTAGAGCTAATTTAGGCTCACTATGCATGCCGCATCCAGGCATGGGACCCCTAGTTTAACGTCCCTTCCGAAGGACGGTGCGAGGTGAGTTGCGAAGTCAGGCCTCCAAGAGGTCATCCATCCGGAGTTTGACCTCACTCGACCGAGCTTAACTTCAGTCACCTGATGGAAACTGTATAAGCCACTCGGCCACTCACCCGCAAGGTTGTCTGGGTAGGAATTTGAGAGGTCACCAATAAGGCAAGTAATCTGCAAATCTTTGCACTATAAAAACTCTATTTTGTCTCCATTATTTAAAGCTCCCCTGTAATATGCCTCTCCTTGCAAATCCTTGCTAATAAGCCCCCAGTAAATAAGACCACGATAATATACCGGGTGTCCCAAAAAAATGTATACGGATTATGTTGACTCCAGCGTTGTGAATTTTACTCAAATCAATGTCTAATCTCTCTAAAAATGTCCCTCGATAGTTAACTTGAACATATGGTACCTCGATTGCTGGTATTGGTGCTTTGAGAGCAGACATGTTAATCTTAGGTCTAGTGTTACTCTGTTTTCCAGAAGTCCCCACTCATTCACCCATTGGGCAATTTCTTAATTTTGCATTAATTTCAGTTTTTAATTTCGATATGCTTCAGGGACTTGCTTAGGCCAAAAGGCCAAAGCTCTGGTTTGCAGGTTGACGTAACTTTGAGCTTTCAAGATTAATATGTCTGCTCTCAAAGCACCAATACCTACAAGCGAGGTATCTATGTTCAAGTTAACTATGGAGGGACATTTTGAAAGTGATTAGCCATTGATTAAAGCTAAATTCATATCGCTGGAGTTAATCAAATCTGTATACTTTTTTTTGGGACACCCGGTACTTTCTTTGTTTTGCACCTGAGCACATATGCTGCTATGCAGTCCGGCTCAGTATTTTGGCAGATGTAGATGTCCTTTAAGAACAAAGAAATTTGAAATAAGCCCCGCTCTCTATCAACCCCACGGCACTTGTGTTAAACATGCGTGGGTAATGGAGAGTTTCCATCTGTTCAGATAAGCAAAATCATATGTTTGGTTTGGAAAATACCCGGTGAAAGTCATAGCATATCATTTAGAGCCTTGAAAGGTTTATTTTTAATAAACCAGGGGGACATTGTCAGCTGTTCTTTGGAGACTATGCTGGTTTTTCCTGTTTTTAGCAACAAATTTTGCTTTAAGTTTAAAGGCAGAAACACCGCAATACAACAAAAACAACAGCAAATGGTTGAATAAATTTTATGCCAATATTTCGTCCTGCCATGCAGGACTTCTTCAGGGCTGTAATGTAACAGTAATAAGAAAAATTTAAATATGTACAGCGATTTGAAAAGGAGACTAACACGTGATTGGTTAGATATGATGGCTATGCAGAGGCTATATCGGTTAGGTTTACAACTATTATGTTATGTAGTAATAATGATGATAATGACAATGATGCTAATAATAATAATAATAATAATGAAACTGATGAAGATTTTAATCGAAACGTCTTGACAAATAACAGTGTGTTTTTATATAATAATAATAATAATAATAATAATAATAATAATAATAATGATAATGATGGTGATAGTAATAATGATAATAATAATAATGCCGATTATGTTAGTGCAATGTGAGAAAGTAACTGCGATAATAATAATAATAACTCGATGTCATTGCATAAAAGCGGATAGATAGCGATAAAATATATACATAAAAGTGAAAGGATACATATGATAAATGATGTTGTTTTCCGATGATTATTTGATTTAGCTTTCCTTCTTTATTCTATTTTAGATGGGTAATGTTTAACGTTGTATTTGTTTTGAAATGTATTTAGGTATATTCGTCAATGAAAATTGGTCATATTTATGTTTTAGAAATATATGCAAGAAAGCCGTCTTTTGGTTAGTGATGGAACTGTGCCGGGAGGTGGACAACAAACATTATCAGCTTTTGCAGATCGTCTTCTCAAGGAATGCAAGATGAAGGTATTTAAAACTCTTTGAAATGGCGTTTATGCAAGGAATCTGAAAAGAAAAACGACATATTTTGATTTTAAAGTATACTTTTCGGATATACATCGCCCATCGATGCGATAGCAGCAGCAGAGACTTGGGGGGGGGGGGTGACGGTGTGCGATTACCCCCTACTGTTGGCTAGAACAGAGATCTTTTGTTCGAAAATAATATGAATAAACAGTGCTTTTTCATTGAAACTATAGCTTTGCCCCCCTCAATATTTGGTTGTAAAGAAGAATAATTTAATGTCGTTGCTCTCTCTCACATTGTAAAATGTTATTGAACTGTGGATGGATGTATATCTCCGAACCGAAACATATATTTTACATTAGAATTTGTCATTTTCTTTGAAATTATTTAAAGCCTTTTTATAAATTGTTTGAAGCATTTGCTTTCAAGTTTGTTTCAATGTTAATTTATGTTAGTCTTCCAAAGCATAGGCTCCAAATCTTTAGGAGGTTGGTTTAAAATTCAATGACCTACCTCTTTGAACTGAATGGCTTTCAAAGAAACTTTGACAGCTATTTCGCTATAAGTCTGCCGTTGGACTTTTCAGAAATCTTCGATATTTTGAGATTTAGAATGTTTTTATTCTTTTTCAAGAATTCAAGAAAAATTTTCAAAAAAAGCTTAAAATCGTTGTAATTTCTTAACTGTTTGATGCAACATGAAATAATTTTGAAGAAAACTATGGTTTATGGATGTCTACAATATGGTATCAAACCATAGTCATAAGAACAAAAGCCTATCACTCTTTTGGTGTATGATTTAGAAATTTGATGACGTCACATCTTCAAATGAGCTGAAATGTAACATATGCTGTAATTTAAAATTGTCAAGATTTCTGAAAAGTCCAACAGTAGAATTATACATAGGTAGCTAAAGTTTCTTTTAAGTAATTCAGTTAGAAGAAATAGGTCATAGAATTTTACACCCACCTTTTTACGCGGATTTGAAGATTTGGAACCTATGCTGTCTTCCAATCTTGGGGATGTTTTGTTCCATACACCCAATAATTTGTTCGTGATTCTATCCAAGTTTAAAGACTTATAACTCACAGATCATCTGAACCTATTAGGGCCTGATTAATAGGAGAAGGATATCCTAGCTAAAAGGTCATCATAGAGCGTGGTCATTGCGCGTATTTTTCACTAACGCTGTAACAAGCAGAAGCAGATAGCCCTAGCACTAGAGGCTTTCCATTTGTAATAGTTCAACTAAACACAGATCTCACAATGTAGAAAGATTCATTGGAAAGTCTGTTTAGGATTTATACAGCATAGGGGTCAAATCTTTCAAATCTTTAAAAGGGTGGGTGTAAAATTCTATGACATTTTTCTTTGAATTGAGTGGCTTGAAAGGAACTTTGGTAATTTGCTATAAATTTGCCGTGGAAATTTTTTGATATCTTGATTTTTTTCAAAATTGCGGCAATTTGTTTATTTTTGAAAAAATTCATGGAAAATTTTGACAAAAATTTAAGTCATCGTAAATCCTAAACCAAGAGAGCAAAAATGATATAACCTTCAAGAAAAGCATAGTTTATGAAGGTCTACAATATGGTGGCAAGCAGAAATCTGTAGCTTTTCTGGTTTAGGATTTAGAAATTTGATGACGTCATAGCCTAATATTTAATAAATGCCTCAATTTTGAAACTAATCAATGTATTTTCCACGGCAGATTTACGGCAAAATTTCAAAGAAACCTGTAATAGAATATCACACCGACCTTTTTAAAGATTTGAGCCCTATGTTGATTTGTACTGCATATACGGTTCGTCCTGCCACCCCCATTGTCTAATCGCAAATTTCTTGCGGTTTTCCCGTAACCTTTTATAACGTGGTTGAAGGACGCGTTTCTATCATCGCAGCAACGACTTTCGGCCAACCAACTTCACAACAAGCCTTTGGGACAAAACAGTAAAAAGTATCTTTGATTAAATGATGTGAGTCAAAGTCAGTAGCTGTCAAGTACTAAAACGCATACTAGCGGGTTTTGTTGTTGTGACAAAAATATCCAGCCCCCTATCTTAACACACAAACTTCATAAACTTGGTCCGTAATTTACAGGCCTCGTACTTCGTATTTTCCTGCACAAAAACAACACCGGTTATTTGGCGCATAGTACCTGCTTGGTGACTGATCAGTTTGAAGGTGTTGTGGCACATAATCCTCTGGTATTGCAGCCAAAACAGTCAGGCGGACAGAGTATAAAATGAGGTTACTCGTTTGAAGTCGTTTGAGGATACCCGTCAGAGCCCCACCACGTGAGCCCAGGGGGGCACTCAGCACATTTGTTTGTTTGTTTGTCCACTTATTTTATATCGATTATTTACATCTAGCTTACTATATACAATTTCATATGTACACGCAAACTAATAAACTGCACATGCACATGCACATACGGGAAGGTAAGTCCGATATTTTTGGGTCAGAGTATTGCCGAAAGTGATATTTTGGGTCCAAGTAAACTGAAATTATGTTTTTGATATATTTGGGCATCAAATATAGTCGAAATGATGTTTTTGGGTTCTTTAGAGGCAATCCTGGCCTCACTTTGCATTGTTTCATGATACTTTATGCTCCTTTACAGATGTCAGGGTATAAAATGAGCTGATATTTTTGGGTTGCAATGAAGTTAAACTGATATTTTTGGGCTTCTTGAAAATTCTCGGACTGACCCCCCGTATGCATTTGTGCTGAGTGTCCCCCCTGGGCACTTAAGCGTCATGACAAGGGGTCGCGGACTCGATTAGGCCCAGGGAGCGCCGAAGGTCATGATCAGGCCGAGGGGGCGCTCCCTGATTAACCTTTCTCTACTTCTGCGATCCCAGCGCTTGGCGCTGAAAAAATGCAACTTCACTTCACCTTCAGTTTATATTGTTTATGCCGCTGTTGGACCTTGGTCTTTATTTGGTATGATTTTTCATAGACGAAACGACTAGTTGTGCTGAAACTTGGAGAGGAAGCTGTGGAACTTGGGCATAACGAAAATTCATCGGCGGGTATAGAAGGGAACACATTGATAGCTAGCCTTTGTGATTTGTTGGAGAGGGTCTGGAGTCATGGGGTACAGCTGAAACAGGTTTGTTAAAGTAGCTGCTTTGATTTTATTTGTAGTACAGGGTAAGCAAGGGCCGTAGGACGAGATTAAACTCGTCCCATTGCAATGAATTTCTTATACCGGGTGTCCCAAAATGATGTATTATCGTTTGATTGCTTATATGTCCATAACCGATGAACCGATTTTCAAAAACTTTATTCTATGTGATTGCCGAAAGGCTAAATTGTATTTAAGGATGTTGGTTGTGGTTTAGGCCGATGTTTTCATGTTGAAAAAAAGATCGATAAACCTGCTCACATTCAAGCCTTATATGGCATGAAAAAGAAATGGCCTACTTTCCCAGTCAATATTTTAGATGTGATGCAAAAGGCTGAACTTATATGTCGTTCAGAGAATATATGTCGTTTAGAGAATACAAATTCAGTTAATACTGAGGTCAGAGAATACGAATAGGAGTTCAGCCTTCTGTATCACATCTAAAATGTTGACTGCAAAAATAGGCCGTTTCTTTCTCATGCCATCTAAGGCTTGAATTTGAGCAGGTTTATCGATCTTTTTTCGACATGAAAACGCCGTGGTAAGACCACAACCAACGTCTTAAAATGCAATTTAGCCTTTAGGCAATAAAATAAACTTTTTGAAAATCGGTTCATCGCTTATGAACATGTAAGCAATCAAACAATAATACATCATTTTGGGACACCCGGTATGTAGAATATCTTATAACGGACCCATTCTCTCTTTTGCGTGGACGTGAGATCAACCTCACTTTCGTTTACTTGTCGAAGGAAACAAAATGGTCGACAAGCAATGTTGAGTTGTCTTGAGAAAGTCTTGAGAAAACATGGGATTTATGTCGTTTGAAAAGCAAAACCAAGAGAATAATCAACAAAGAAACAACCAAGGACAATGTTGGATTGGTAAGATATTTTACATATAAGAAATTCATTGCAATGGGACGACTTTAATCTCGTCCTAGGGCCCTTGGGGTGAGTAAAGAAACAATCCCCGTTTGAAAGGCCACTGCACCCTGGTTATCAAGAAGAGAATGCGAACAAATACCGGGTGAGCCAGAAAAAAGTTCCCACTTTCAAAAATTCGTAGCACCACAAGTACTTCATGGATTTGAATGATTCAAATGCTAGTTAAAAGCCAAAAGATCAAAGTATTTTTGTGATTTTTCTCGTCTTCTTACGAGAACTGCAAATATATGTAAATTTAAATTTACAAAAATTTCATGGTTGCAAAATGACTGAAAAAGGGCCTAAAATACTTGATCAAATCGTTAAGACTCTCCTCACACAGAACAATACGCATGGGCGTTTCACCTCTCTCAAAGACATAGGTTCTCAAACAGATACTAAAGATTTTCAATCCCATGGCAATAAATGTGCAGTCGATATCTCTCACCCATGAGAAATTGCATTTTTCTGTTGTTCTGAGCGAGGAGTACTTTATGATTTGATCAAGTATTTTGTGCCTTTTTCAGTCATTTTGCAACCACAAAGTTTTTCTAAATTTGAATTTACCAATTTTTCCAATGCTTATAACAAGGCGACAAATTACAAAAATACTTCGATCTATTGGCTGACAAGCAAATATTGATTCATTCCAATCCATCCAGTACTCTTGATGCTATGAATTTTCAAAAGTGGGAACTTTTCTGGTTCACCCGGTATATTACTCAGTAGCGGACGTGTTCAAATAGATTTGGAAATTTACCTGACTGAAATTGGCTACTCCATTCTGAAATTATGAGGGATTTGCTCAAGGAAACCCCTTCAAGAAACCTTCAAAACATGCCCAAAATTACGACCAAATTTTGACTTTAACATACTTTAACATACTTTGGCACATCTTTTCCCTATGGGAGGATGAAACTGTCAGCACTGGGAGCATAAAAACATTAATCTGGATGAAAAATGTGTTGCCTAATTCGTCTATTTAAATCCTGGCATTTTAGTTTAATTAACAGAGAAATATATGCTCATCAACTGAAACTATTGCCGCATGTCAACCTCAAGCTTTTATTAAATTTCTAGATATCTGACAAAGTACTCACCGAATACACTGTCAAACATCTTCTGCCAGCGTGACTGCTGTTGTAAAAATCCTGTTTTTTTGCAGCTCGAGATTGGAAATCGAGGCTCCTCAAAGTCAAAATACGTTTTGAGAATGAGGCAGGTAAGTAAGTAATCCAGGCAATTTGAGCTGTAGATAAACTTCCTTGACACTTCCGAGGAGCCTCACTGTTCTGCCTACATAAAAGGATTTGCCAGTGGGCAGAATTCTGTCCACCGTCTGTATGTGGACAAAAGAGTCTCGTTCCCAATTCATAATCGTACAAGTCTCTCTCTCTCTCTCCGCCTGTCTTTTCCCCTCTTTCTGCTCTGCCTTTATCTTTTACGCCTTGTGCTGACAGGAGAGAGACTTGTAGCAAGTCTAGTTATGGATAAGAATCGATTATGGAATTATCGTTCCCCTACAAACCCCTTCCAAAAAATGTCCTGGCTGCCATGCCTCGTACTATGGGAAAACAACCCGTAACCTTGTTGTTTGCTGCACAGAGAGAGCATTTGGGAATCAATAAAGCAGGTCAAAAGATAAAAAGCAGCAGTCCTGCTGTGGTTTCGCTAATCGTCGTGCTTGCCCTCCTATTTATTGTGAGACTGCGTTTTCCACCTGATGTTTAAAAAATTGTCCTTATTTTTGGTTCTAAAAGATAAGTAATTTTACCAACAAAGATTGTCACATCTAAGTTAGCCTTTGAAGGTGTTGTGGCGCAGTTGTGTAATCCTCTGACTTTGCAGCCAGAACAGTCAGGCGGAGTGGGTTCGATACCCGGTAGGACCCCATCACTTGAGCGTCATGGCAGGGGTCGCAGACTCGATTAGGTCTGCTCTATTTCTGCGATCCCAGCGCTTGGCGCTGAAAAATGCAACTTCACCTTCACCTTCACCTTTGACAAGATGCTTAACATTTTACTGTTGAATATCGGCCCTGTATTTCTTACTCCACAGCCCGCCAAACATGTAACCTTTTTCTTTTCTCACCATTTTTTAGCAAATATTATTATGTTTGCGCAAATTTAAAAACAAGTGACTTTTTCTTTTAGAAATCTTTCTCATTTTGCTGTTTTAGTCAAAGTCTGCCTTATGGTCTCATCTTCTTGCGTTCCAAGAAAGAGAAAAGCTGAGATTAGCTCGGGAATTTGGTCTGGAGGAATCACCACATATAGAGGGTATGTTGAGCAGAATTTTCATACCTTGAAATCATGATGTCTCTTGTCAGAGGGATGCCAACCTCGTACCCAGTGACAATGAAGGTTTTCCGGTTTTCCGTAAACTGCAACGCCTACATTGACCCTGGAGCCTGTTAGGCTCTTCTGCAGTTTGATTGGCTCTTTTCGAAACAAAAGAAGTTGCTTAACCCTCAAAACCTGGCGTTCAGTCGAAATAAAGAACATTCGAATGGCTTTGGTTGCAATGAGTGGTGCTCGAACCATGGAATATACATTTCGAAATGTCGAATATGGGATTCGAAAAGACCTGCTGTCTGCCAATTTATGCTAATTATTCCGATAAAAGTTGCCAAAATTTGGCAACCGGTCCCAGGAATATCTGTTGAGGTTTAGCCTTCTATTTACGACAACAGATACCCTTGGGAACGAGGTCGAGAGGGATGCATCTTTGCTCAGTTTCCATTATTGAGACACTTACGAAAATTTTAAAGGCAATGAATCATGTTAAATATACTGCGTATTAAGCTTCAAGAATCTGATGACTTATTGGTCTCAATGGCACATCTGATTGGCTAATGTTCATGTGAAATGAAACTGATCACATGAAACCCATTGTGCAACAGCAGGTCCTCTTTGTTTGTTATGAGTTTGTGACGTTATTTCACCTGACTGTAGATCACATGACTGTATCACATGACTAGGTCACATGACTATAACTCGTGATGTTTAGAGGTGTGAAATTGAGTTGTTTACGAGAGTGGCAAAACTGGCTAGAGCCTAAGTAGTTTTCCTCATTTTTATCTGCCGATATTTACGGCTTCACAGAATATTACAGAGTTACACTTGATCCTATATCATGGGTCACGCCATATACGGCAGAGCAGGTTTATTTATCATGACTCAATGCCTTCAATTGCTTTAATAAAATACGCCACCATTTTGAAAATGATCAAGAAATGACACTTTTTCACGGCAGATTTACAGCAAAGTACCTTAATTTCCTTTCAGGAAATTCAATTAAAAGAAAAAAGTAGCAGAATTTTAGACTCGGTTTTTAAAGATGTAAAAGATTTGAGCCCTATACACAGTGGGGCAAGATTATGACATAGGCTGAAAAATCAACTTTCTCCATTTAATTCCAAAGCCCTCTAATTTGAAAGAGTAGTAGTTGCTGACCAAGAAAACATATAACTTAGCTTCATATCTTTACAGAAAAGGTTTTGGCAATTTTTCATTTGAGGTGCTCCAAAAAGACTTGAGAGAGGACACATTTTTGTTGTGCATGCATATTGAAAACAGCTATCTTCAATTGCCTATGAAGTGAAACCCTTTGGACCAATTTCGATGAAATTTGAAACGAAGATTCCACCACATTCCTTTCAGTACTGTTCAAGGTTTCCACTTTCTACTCCACTTCAATCTCTGTCAAACTAATTTTTGTTATGGCGTTGTAAATTTTGACGAAAGTTTTGAGCTTAAGTATGATTTACTTTACAAATAGTTAAATATATAGCTATTAGACAGAGTTTGACATTAGGTTTATAGCTTAAAGTGACCAGGATATGTTAATAGTGAAGTGAGAGAAATCTGTAGTTGTGGGAATTTGCGGAATTTTTTTAATCTAAATTTTTGTGTGGGGGACTTCACAGATATTGGCAGTTCTTATCTATCGTACGAATCTTCAAAGGCTTGGATTGCTGAATTTTGCAAAACCCAGAAGGTGTGAAAGGCAGTTGTAAATGATTTTCTTCCAAGATAATTGATCACATTGGGAGAGGAATCTGCTGGGTTGTGCCTGGGAGTTGGGGTGGGGGTGGGGCCGATGTAGAAAGGTTAGGAAGGGCTTATTTCAACAGAAATAATAGTTGACACTAGAAGAACTGCATAATGAAATAATAATAGTTCTTGTTTCTTCCATATCGAGTTAGAGATGTGATATTTCATGTGTTGCATAAACTATCATTACACTAAACAAAAAGCATCTTTTGTTGCTTTCGTGGATTTGCCAGCCCATTCAGGTGCAAAAACACTGTCTTCCAAGACTCTTTTTCTCTACGCCAGTTTCGTCATAAAACTGAGTTGTTTCCTTACTGTTTGCAAGATTGATGATGCAGCTTTATGGTCTATCAAATAAGACCTGTGGGGGGGGGGGTGGTAGCATTCGGTATTTTAGTTTTAGGTAGAAGAAACGGGGAAGACATAGATACAAATGAAACATGAACGTCGTGATAAATCAAAAAAGTCGCTACCTTTTCATTTCTGGATGCATTTGATATTAAATTGTTTAAGCCCTTCCAATCGTTATTTAGTGGGAAGTATAAATCATATAATTTAACAAAACACATATAGTAGTCAATCTTATCTTAAACATAAGATCGATAAAACTGAGTGAAACTAGTGTCTCTGTCTTACTGCAGTGCCCCGTATATGAAACCCAGGGGGGGTACTCAGGTATATTTAGGGTAGGGGTGCTCAGGCTGGGGTACAACGCATCAACCCAAAAAAGTAACTTCTAGCATGAAAATAGACCCAAAACAATAATTTTTCCGACCTTACATACCCAAAAGTTATGAAGTCAGTATCTTAAATCTGCATAAAAGTGCCCTAACTGATTAGATTTCTCTTAATGTGTTTGGATATTTATGTTTTTTGATTTTAGCACTGTTACTTGACTCTAATTTTGTTTGTAAATTATATTTTTCCCAATTTTTTACTTTTTCTCGTATTTGAGACCCAAAAAAGTACGGCAGAATTTCTTGAACCCAAAAAAATAACTGTACAAATCATTGAGCCAAAAAAATAATCAGTGCCTAAATCTTAGACCCAAAAAAGTAACCTGAGCATCCCTATCCTGAATATACCAGAGTACCCCCCCTGGGATATGAAAACGAGTTTGAGTATAAGGTGAAATGGGGATCCCCGTTTTGAAGTATCAAGCATCTTTTTGCCATATTGACAATCCTTTGTTGAAGTAATAGCATTTGAAGGATAATGATTTAAAATTGTTGTATCTATCGCAAATTTTTAAAATACATCCTTTAATACATTAACTGTGCTGCTCACATACGATAGTGATAGCCCTCTAAAAATCTTTTTTCCAAAAAATGAATGCAGTTGAGATTGAATTGTGCAATGTGAACGATTGATACTATCCAACCAAATTTGAACAATATCTAAAGAAGGATTGCGTTGATACTCATTTATAAGTTTGTCTGCACAAAGACATCAAATTTTTTGTCCTAAAACCCATGCCTTTAAGTCATTTTATTCCGTTTCATGAATTTTTAGATATGCAGGGGACTGTAAGCCACCTTAGATTCACTTTTTTTGGCAGAACAACCATTTTAGGTCCATTTACAGCGAATGTCATAATCCCCCATTGAAATGCCCCACTGTGCTATACCGCAAACGTCCCCCACATTTTTCACTCTACTGATATTTTTGTTTGAAGACTACTGTGTTCACGATGTTTGATTTGTATGGGAAAATCGCTGACCAACTAGGACAGATTTTGTAAGAAAATAGCATGTGTTGCTTTTGATTGACACCGCAATTCAAAGCGATTAGCGATCGCAGACAAAGGAAATTCGCCCAACCAGTAATTCAAAACAAACAAAGCCGCAGAAGTGTCTCTGAAACCCAAGTAGCTAGCGCGCTCGTTGTGCATCCCAGAAATTTTTTTCAAGAGGAAACATGAGCATATATCGAAAGAAGAAAGATATATCTACACATCTACCGCGGGAATTTTATTTCTTTGGTTCAGGAGCCGAGCAGTAAGTGTTTTCATTGCACCCAAAAAATAAGAGACTTGAATCGCCTCCCAATCGGCTTCTGAACCAAATAAATTAAATGCCCGAGGCAGATGTGTAGATATATCCTTCTTATTTCGCCCAATGCTCATGTTTGCTCTTAAAAACCATTTCTGAAATGCACAGACGAGTGAGCTAGCTACCTGGGTTTCAGAGAAACTTTTGCAGCTTTGTTTGTTTTGAAATATTGGTTGAGGGAATTTCCTTTGTCTGCGATCGCTAATCGCTAATCGCTTTGAATTGCGGTGTCAATCAAACGCAACTCATGCTATTGTTTTACAAAATTTGTCCTTGTTCCTAACCTCTTTCTCTCCTTTTTTATGACAGATGAAGTTAAAAAGATCATGATTGATGTTCAAAACAGCCGGAAAACTGGAAACCTTGAAGTCATGTCTGAAATGAGTCGAATTAAACGTAGAGCAAGTCCTGAGCCTGCGTTTTCACCAAGTGCGACGCTTCGTAAATTGAGTATTGAAAGTGGGGGACACAGAGTGAAGCAATATTCTCTTGATTCTGGTCTTCAATCGAATCTAGATGCCTTGATGTCAGCAGAGATTTTAACTCGAACGGAATTCCTTTTGGATCTCAGGTGAGAGCTTTTGAACAATGTCTGATACCAGGTGCGCGAGAAAAAAGCATCTATTTTTGAAAGCCAATGATGAATCCTATAATACACCGATTTTGGCGATGATGATTAAATCTTTAACTATAATCCTAAATGATACAGAAGAAACCTGCATAAAAGAACCTAGTTTTATTAGAACCTTCAGGCTGAAATTCCATGATTAGAACTTTTTAAACAAGAACCCACAAGAGGCTAAAATTCCTAAAGCAAAGGTTCTTTCATGATAGTTTGATTGATGGTACTTTACTTGAACACTGCAAAATCTTTCATGATGTAAACCTTATCAAAGAGAAATATATTGAAAAACTATTCAATTCATAGAAGGAATGCACTGGCATGTATAAAAACACATTTGCGCTGTACCAACTATAAGCACCTTTTTAAGAACCTTGCAGGATGGACTTGAGTATGGCATCAGTTAATCAAGAACCTCATTCAGGCTGCCTCAAGAAAACCTAGGTTCTTTTTTGCGGGTTTCTTCTGTACTTGATAATTATTATTGTCTTTTTTTGGCGGCCTACTTCCCGAACCAAAAGCGATTCCTTGAAAATTATTAGAGACTGAAAAAAATGGATCAAATTTCTTAGATACTGAACTTACAGGACAAAGAGAAAATTGTTGCTTTTTATTAACACAAGGCTTTTCTTAAGCTGCTTCCCAGGGTGTTCCTGCAGCATATGCTAACTGTGAAGCCAAATGAACACCCTTTGTACACGTTACATAAATTCGTCTGAGATAAGGGTGAATTTTGCATCCATTATGGATTTGCAGTTTGCTACATAATGCTAGTTATGCGATCTTGATTCCAAACAACAGGGAAACGTCAAAATTTTTATCACTGGAAGACTAAATTATGCTGTAGTTAATTGAATGATTTGTAATTCTCCGATAAATAATTTATATTTTCTGCTATTTTCAGACGGAACAAAGTGATATATTTTTAGAAATTATTTTAACCTTTCTCTTTTAAGGGATCAGTTATAACGGTTAGTAAGCGATCAAGAAATCGAAAAATCACCGAGTATTACTTAGTATTTTGACTGCAACGGATTAGCTCATTTATACCCCATTAACTTTCGAAATTTTCCTTGTGTACGATCTGTCATGGCTCGTCAAAAGTGGCTACTTTCTGGAGACATATTTAGAAAGATGTCTTATCATACCAATACCTCGCCTCGCCTTGCCTTGACAATAGCCTCTTTAGTACGACTCTGAAAATCTAACTTAGAATCAAGAATCATGCCCAAATGCGTCTGCTCTACTTCTACCGTCACCTCATCGCTCCCTCCAGTACTATAGATTTAGGGACTGCGGAGAGCTCTCTGACAGAACCTAGTTCTCAAATCTTTGAAATGGTCGGTGTAACATTATATAACAATTTTCTTTGAATTAAATGGTTTGAAAGAAACTTATGGTACTTTGCTGTAAATCTGCCATGGAAATTTTTTGATATCTTGACTAGTTTACAAAATGGCGGCATTTATTAAATCTGAGGCTATGACGTCATCAAATTTCTAAATGCTAAACCAGAAGAGATACAGATTTCTGCTTGCCACCATATTGTAGACCTTCATAAAGTATGGTTTTCTTGAAAGTTGTTTCATTTTTCCTCTATCGGTTTAGGATTTACGCCGATTTTAATTTTCTAAAATTTTCCATGATTTTTTTCAAAAATAATCAAATTGCCAACATTTTGAAAGAAATTAAGATATAAAAAGAATTCCATGGCAGATTTACAGCAAAGTACCATAAGTTCCTTTCAAGCCATTCAATTCAAAGAAAAATGCCATAAAATTTTACACCCACCTTTTTAAAGAATTGAAAGATTTGAGCCCTATGCTCTCTGACAAACACCTTCCTTTACCAATTGCTGCTGCTAACTGTTTACTTTGTTATGCCTTTTAGAACTGTTCAAAATATGGCAGAAATAAAAACAGATACTGGATACGCTAGAGCTTGGACGAGGTAATTATCCTGCTATTTTCTTTTTGATATAATCAATTTGAAGGAAAGGACTATCGATTGACGCCTTCAAAAAATATGAAAAAAATTCTCTATAACAGACAGACATCCATAAAACTAAAAATAAGAACGCTTAATACATTTATATATCCAATGCTGCTTTACAATTGCGAGATCTGGACCTTAACCAAGAAATTGGAAGAAAGTCTCGATATCTTCCAAAGAAAACTGCTACGTAGGATGCTAAACATCAAATTAATGGATAAAATAAGAAATGAAGAAATATATAAAATATCACATCAGACAACCATCACAACCGAAATAAAGAAGCGGCGATTAAACTGGCTTGGGCACATGTTAAGGTTGCCAGAAAGAACACCAGCAAAATTAGCTTTCAGAGAACATTTGAAAAAAGCGAAGGGTAATCGGGGAAGACCAAAACAGACGTGGATCAGACAAATAAATGAAGACCTGAAGTCAATAAATAAAACAGTGGATGAACTGAGAACGATCATGAGCAAAAGGAATGGAAGAAAACAGTGGAAAGGCTAATGTCTTGAATAAGACAGAAAAGCCAGTAAGAAGAAGAAGAAGAATCAATTGAAAGGAGAAGAATACTCACCAACCTCTGTGCCTATCATGGCGGGAATAGACACTAGGTCATAGGAGTTCCCAGCATGAAAGGCACTTACAAGTACAACTCAAAATTTCAATACACAAGGAAAAAACAACAACACTACTAAGAAGAAGTTGATGCCTGTCTCACATCTGATGTCAGGCAACAATATCTGCAAGTATTGAAAATTTGGGAGAAAGCAAAGGCACGGTAATGAGCAGAGGGCCCCCACGCGCCGATGGACAGCCACCGCCCAATGCTGTATGCGCCACCCCCATCGGGATTGCACACCAAAACCAGAGGGCAGCAGTCACCCATCCGCACAGCAGGGATCCCATCCATTCACTATCCCGCACCCGCACCCGCACCCGCACCCGCACCCGCACCCGCACCCGCACCCGTACCCTAAGATAACCAATATAATGCTATTTTCTTTCACGAGCTTCAATTATTATTTGGATTGTAGACTTTATTGTTTAATAAGGTGCAATAAAAAGGGCAGATTTGAAGCAAGCTGATTTGTTGTTATCGATTGATACGCCAGTACAAACCGACTGTTGTTAAAAAATGGCCTTCTTCGGCTTGTTAGTGACGCTGCAAATGTTTAGCCTGAAATATTGTGTCGCTAGCTCCATGCGGAAATGGGCTGTTAAGGGGAGACGTTTGTTTTTATCGAAAGTAGAGGGATTAGTCTAAGTATCTGCCCATGGAATTTCATCTTTCTAATTTAGAATCTGGAATAGTGTGCTTTGAAGTCCTCAAATGTTTTTGTATGATGCAAGTAGTAGATGCTCAGCTACTGAATTTGAGTGCTAAAATGCCATGGCAGGTGTTTAATCCTTTCACGGCTGATCAGAATTTGTGTATTTGTAGGTTATCTCTTGAAAAGAAAATCTTGTCAACACAACTGAAAATGCTGCTCAGAGACCGTGAATTGCTGCAGTGAGTATAATTCTTATGAATGATTGTTTATGAAAGAAATACACCTGGAGCGTATGATAAGAGAAAGTATGTGGCCTCAGGAATTTGATATAAAAAGCATGATACTAATCAAATCCATATTGAATCTACCAGATATGGAGAATATACCGGGTGAGCCAGAAAAAAGTTCCCACGTTTGAAAATTCATAGCATCAAGAGTACTGGATGGATTGGAATGAATCAATATTTGCTTGACAGCCAAAAGATCGAAGTATTTTTGTGATTTTTCTCGCCTTCTTACGAGCACTGGAAAAATTGGTAAATTCAAGTATACGAAAACTTGGTGGTTGTAAAATGACTGAAAAAGGCCTAAAATGCTTGATCAAATAATAAAAGACTCCTCGCTCAAAACAGCAGAGAAAATGCAATTTTGCATGGGTGAGAGCTATCGTATGCACATTTATTGCCATGGGATTGAAAATCTTTACTATCTGTTTGAGAATTTATGTGTTATAACTCTTGAGAGAAGTGAAACGCCCGTGAGTATTGCTCTGTGTGAGGAGAGTCCTAACGATTTGATCAAGTGTTTAGGCCCTTTTTCAGTAATTTTGCAACCATCAAATATTTGTAAAGTTGAATTTACCTATATTTGCAGTGGTCCTAAGAAGACGAGAAAAATCACAAAAATACTTTAATATTTTGGCTTTTAACTAGAGTCGTGTCGCCCATTATGCCCATGTCGTCGCGAAGTTCTGAGTTAGATCCAAAAAGAGCAATTAATGAAAAAACTAAATAGCCAGATTATATCACCAACTAATAGACAAAAAGATCACAGAGTATTGACTTTTTAAGTAAACTCTTTATACTGATTTTAGAAGATTTTAAAGAAGGGGGCAAAAACGTCGTTTTCTTCGAGCGTCGCCCATTATGGCCGCAGGAGAAACAATGAACACTACTCCCGGTAAAAAGTTTTTATAAGAAAAACAGCTTTAATTACTGTTCTTTGTTTATCATTTGATACTTTGAACACAAAAAATATCAATAAGAATTAACCTAAACTTCCAAGTTTTGGCAATTGAAATACATGCTTCGAGCTGTTTTAAATCTCTTGTTATTGGATTGATGAGTTTTGGCATATTTTCTAAAATGAAAATAGACTTAATATAATGCTGCGTTTTTTGGGTTTCGATGATTTTCCAAGTCAGTAAGTAACATTTTAACCCAAATCGGTGTTTTTTTAAATAAATTTTGCATTTTAATATTTTGAAACGATTGGAAACTTCTCTGGTAAACTGATGGGCATAATGGGCGACGAAAATAACAATTAGCAGCACTGAGATTTCATAGCCTTAAATCTCAACCAGAAGCCACTTTGCTTTGGTTTCATTGTAGATTTCCTCTCTAGAGACAGGACTTCTGAAAAATCTATGCATATTTCAATAATTTCAAACCGCAAGGTGCCGAGCGAACGAAAAAGAAGGAAGGAATGTAAATAGAATCATGAAATTTGCAATACTTGAAAGAATCAATTAGAGATATGCACAAACCATCTCGTCGGGTCCCATCATGCAAATGAACTGAAACTTCAGTGAATGTAAAATCATGATAAAACAGATGTCAGCGAAGATTTTCCGTGCAATTGCAATTTTATTACTAGTCGTCAGTCCCCTGAAATTGAATCTCTCTTGCTAGCCGGCCATAATGGGCGACCGGCCATAATGGGCGACCGGCCATAATGGGCGACGCTACTCTAGACTTTGAATCATTCAAATCCATGAAGTACTTGTGGTGCTACGAATTTTCGAAAGTGGGAACTTTTTTCCGGCTCACCCGCTATATTAGAATCGCTTGGAATTGTTATCCTTTCAAAGGGGATCCGTCGCCAAGCTGTAAACAAATTTTTAAACACCGAGTTGACTCTTCATTTCATCCGCGCAGCTGGTCCATTCAGTTGAGATCACCGTAAATCTAGTTAAACATCACTAAACCACTAAGTCCATTTTTGTAAAGTTTCTTGTCGTAGAGTCCTGTCCATACATTTCTTTGCAAGCCTGTTTCACATTGGATGTTAGGCTTATATTAGAAATCCAGACCCGATAGCGCTGTCTCGAGCGATGGGGACCTTGGATGGGGAGCAGTGACGGGGACGGTTGTTGTCGTTGTTGTTCCCTCGGCCGGGGGGTTCTGATTGTTCACCATTATATTTTGGCCTGACATCTAATGTGAAACCGGCTCAAATACTTATTCGTAAAATGTCTTTATAATTAGCATTTCTATCTGTATTAGTTGTAGCGTGGTATGGTATAGTAGTTTGCATTAGTTGTATTTTAGCTTATGTTAATCCCAGGGGGTAGACATGATATTTTGCTCCTCCTGGCCCCCGTCCTTGTAGTGTGGTATAGTAGATCGTCGGTAGAGTCTTAAGTATATTTTGTTGTAAACTTTTACATTGAATATAAAAGAAATACCGTTGTTTCAGGCACATAGCCATTATTTTCTGCAGTTTGTTTGGTGGTTGCACCCAAACCGCCAAAAAGCAACTGTAAAAATCCATTTATATCCGAGCAATCGTAAAATATTTGGTTTGTTGCTCTGTGAACACGGTCTTATTGCACCTGAAGAATTATTATCGAATTTCTGTATTTTGCATATTGTAGCATAATAGGCGATGAATCTTTGCAAAACTTTAGAATTAAATTTGTAAAATGTTATTGCTCCACTCTTTTCAAATGCATTGATCGAAGGAAACCTTATGTAATTTCTCACAATCCCAGATAGAGCATGCTGGGGCATAACGAGAGAGAGCGAGTTGGGGCATAACGAGAGAGAGAGCAAGTTGGAGCATAAAGATCTTGGTGAAATTAATTATCTGAAAACTTTTCAACTTTTAATTAGAATTATCTTTGAAAGTCTAGATTGAAGAGTTATCTTTGCAATTCCCCTTCCTCTTTTCCGTTTGAAAATCAAATCAAACTGCACGTGAATGCAAACTTGATTCAACTGGGCTTGAGACTGGAGACTATCCTCGAGGTTCTTTAGTCTCAGTTTGAGCTACCAGGTAGATTGAATTAAAAAAGCGACGAATCAAGTCATAATTAGATGCAACACACAAAACGTGACGACAACAGTTATATCAATACAGATTTACACTTTGGATGTATCACGTATCTCTGTTTTCATTGGTAGGATGCGATATAAAGAATATGCTTTCATTCGAACGGAAGATGAAATGGAACAGTTCCTGTATCATCTTCTGTCCTTAAATGCTGTCGATTTCTACTGTTTTACTCATGGCTTCTACAACACAAGTACGTTTTGTTCATTTCAATAACTGAAGGCATCATGTCTTTAAATGTTCTGGTGTAAATGATTTTTACATTTTTCTCTAAATTGAATGGCTTGAGCATAACTTTGCTCTGCTGTAATTCTTTTTTTATACCGGGTGCGCCAAAATAAACTATGCACGTTTGGCAGGCCACGATAAATCGTACACAAGACCGATTTTGAAGATTTATGACTTGATCTTTAGCAGAAGGCCTGAATTAGATTCTAGGATTTTTTGCAAATTTTTCTGTTTTCAGTTTTTAGAGCTACAAGCGAGTTTCTTAAAATTTTTGTTTTCGAAAACACTGAAAACGATCAAAAACCGTCGATCAAGCTTTCTAAAGAATCGACATGAATGGACAAAGAGAACATTTTTTCGTGGTGATTTGGGATTTAGAAATCGACTAATTGTAATTTGCTGTACGAGAGTTCACACTATCTTGTGAGCAATGTAATAATATTTTCAAGAATATAAAGAAATGTCTTTTCTTTTGTAATGTCATTGAATGTATGCTTTGCTGCAGGCTGTGTTCCTGTATCAAGGGGGTTAAAAGACAAGCGAGGAAGCGTCATGGGGCCAGCAAGCATGGAGTTTTGTTACATTTTTGATTTTGTGACTGCTTTTGGGGCGGCACTTTATTGTAACTACTACAGAATTTCGCAACAAGCCAATCTTTGAAATAACACTCGTGCAGAAGTTTACAATTATCAATTTCCAAATCCCCATATCACGCTGAAAACGTTTTCTCTTTGTCCATTCATGATGAGTCTTTAGAAAATTTGATCAACGTTTTTTGATCATTTTCAGTGTTTTCGAAAACGAAAATTTTAAGAAACTCGCCTGTAGCTCTAAAAATTGAAAATGGAAAAATTTGCAAAAAATCTTAGAATCTAATTCAGGCTTTCTGCTAAAGAGTAAGTCATATATCTTCAAAATTGGTCCAGTGTACGATTTATCGTGGCCTGCCAAACGTGCATAGTTTATTTTGGCGCACCCGGTATGCTCAAATAAAGGACGGGGTGTCCCAAAAAAATGTATACGGATTTGGTTTACTTCAGCGATGTGAATTTAGTATCAATCAATGTCTAATCACTCTAAAAATATTCCTTGGTAGTTAACTTGAACATAGGTACCTCGTTTGTTGGTATTGGTTTGGTACTTTGAGAGCAGATATGTTAATCTTGAAAGCTGAAATTTGCCTCTTCCTGCAAGTCAGAGCTTTAGCCTTTTGGCCTAAGCAAATTCTTAAGGCACAGCGTGTAAATCAACGATAGCCTTAATAAAATTGGAGCAATATTAGATCTTCTGTTATTCTGTTTTCCAGAAGTCACCCCCCCCCCCTGGTCACCCACTGGGCAGTTTCTTAATTTTTCATTAATTTTAGTGCTTAATTTCAATGTGCTTCAGGAACTTGCTTAGGCCAAAAGGCCAAAGCTTTGGTTTGCAAGTGCACGCAAATTTGAGCTTTCAAGGTTGATATTTCTGCTCTCAAACACAAATGCCATCAAACGAGGGATTTATGTTCAAGTTAAGTATCGAGGAACATTTTGAGAGTGATTGGACGTTGATTAAAGCTAAATTCACATCACTGGAGTTAACCAAATCCGTATACTGTTTTTTTGGGACTCCCAGCACATATTGTTGCTTAACCGTTATGATGGCGCTTTTGTATACATTTGTCATGTCATGCTATCATGAGAGCGTTTGAGATTCTCGTAAGACAGACTGTGGCATTCGTGCGTTGAAATTCTCTCACTAAGTTCAGACATTTCTCTTTCAGCAATGTACTATCGAGTGTCAATAGCGTCAACAAAAACAATTGGATCACTAACAACAGCAAATGCTTGGATACAAGTCTCTGGGGACCTCAAAGAAACAACTTCAATCAGTATAAATGATCGAGAATTCGTCTTCAAGGTTGGTAGTATTTATACTTTTACACCATATTTCATGGTTTCGTCATACAGTTTTACAAGTCGTTTTACATAAATTTGACACAATTTTATCTCGAACCATATCGAAATTAGCATGCAGAGTTATTTAGCTCAATGAATGGAAAATATTTGGTAACCTGTGACATTTGATGTAAGTGGGGGGCTTAATGGAGAGGGGGGCATGTTTAAAATTTTGGCTCAGAGGGGAGGGACTTATTAGAGAGGGGGGCTTGATAGAGAAGGGGGCTTAATAGAGCTTTTACGGTAAGCACATCTTAAAGAGGGCGTATTGAAATAGTTTCAAGTCTTGGAAACTGGCTTTTCAAGAAGTAAAACATAGTTCTTCAACTCCTAAGTAAAGTCTGTTTATTTCTAACATCACTAAATGCAGCTGTTTGCTTAACTGCATCGGCCATGTGCCCATTTCTCATCTGTGAAAATGCAAATCTTCGTGCAATTGAAGTCATGACAGTATAGTGACACTTGTATCATATACCGGGTGTCCCAAAATGATGTATTATCGCTTGATTGCTTATATCTCTATAGCCAATGAACCGATTTTCAAAGACTTTATTTTATCCGATTGCCGAAAGGCTAGATGGTATTTGAGGATGTTGGCTGTGCTTTAGGCCGAATTCTTCATGTCGAAAAGAAGATCGATAAAGCTGCTCAAATTCAAGCTTTAGATAGCACGAAAAAGAGACGGCCTTCTTTGCCAGTCAACATTTTAGATGTGATGCAAAAGGCTGAACTTATATGTCGTTCATAGAATAAATGGCGTTCAGAGAATATGAATTCAGTTGATACTGAGTTCAGAGAATACGAATACGAGTTCAGCCTTTTGTATCACATCTAAAATTTTGACTGGAGAAATAGGCCGTTTCTTTCTCATGCCATCCAAGGCTTGAATTTGAGCAAATCTATCGATCTTCTTTTTGACATGAAAACATCGTGGTAAAACGGCAAACAACATCTTAGAGTACAATTTAGCCTTTAGGCAATCAAACAAAACAGAGTTTTTGAAAATCGGTTCATTGGTTATGGACATGTAAGCAATCAAACAATAATACATCATTTTGGGACACCCGGTATATGGTTATTTTTGAGGGGGACTGACAATTTCTTCTTTGAGGAGGAGGGACCAATGTTTTCAGGTAAATCAGAGAGAAGAAACTAAACTTCCATCAAATTTTTGAAAATTTTTCCACCCCATCATCCCTCCTGACAAGAATTATTGACCCATCCCTTATACTTTAGATATTTCGGGTGACTCAAAACAGTGTCCCCCTGTTTGAAAATCATTGCAGAAAATTTACATGCGCAACAACCATCAAAATTGCTTTTTCTAGTAGCTGCAAACTACCCTGTGTTCCAGACTTTTTCGTAATGGTCTGGAACACAGGCTACTGCAAACTTGAAATAGTCATTGTGTTTTTTTTTATAATTTTTGAAATAGTTTTCCCTTGGTAAATTCGAAAGATTGGAAAAATTAGAAAATGGCCTAAAACGCACGATTAAAGGTATCTCAAACTAAATGGAGTGCAACTTGTCAGTTTTACTTTTTTCAACATTCCTTCAATCAATTAGATATTAATTTTAGTTTCCATCTCAGCTCCAGTTTACCATTTTATTAGTTATGCTAATTCTGAAAGAGAGTTCGATTGGATACAATAAAGACCTGCGTATAATTTTTGTATCAATTTCAGCCAGTTGTTTCTTAATCCATTAGGTTCTTATACGCGGGTTTTTACTGTATCAAAAAACCTGTAAGATTCTATGGCACGTTTTAGGCCACTTTTTAGGCAATGTTTAGCAATGCTATGATAAACTTCCCCACGCATCCTCTAAGAAAAGCATGCGGCTGAGCTTCGTGGTAGTTCCATAGAGCAGTGAAAATTGTGACGAGCAAAAATTTGTAATCTAGAATTGAAATAGAAATAAAGCAAGTTATTATCCGACAGCGCCTCTGAGCTTTTCTACGAATCCGCTTCATAATCAACATTTAATGAGACTTTTTGGTGCGTTCCTCAACAGCATCAAAATCTCGGAGTTCTAAGCACACTCAGAATAGGACATGACAATTCAGGTTTGTGATTTTGTTATTTTATCATTGATAATCTGTTACTGCCAATTATGAATTTGTGTACTGAAATCTGTTCAAATTAGGTGTCACTTGGCTTTTAATAGTACGCTTCCAAAGCTTGTATGTTTAACTTCAACGAATTTGGCATCTATCGATAGCTTAGAAAATGTTCCATTCTAACATTGTTTCGAAAGCTGGCAAGCCCAAATTGGATTTTCTATGATTTTTGGAATTTGTAAACAACCTCCACACTGAAGTTATGGAATTGATATTAGGCCCGTAGAAGCATCAATTATTGATATGCGGAGATTCGTATATCTCGCTGTTATACTGCCTACAAATATGATACAAGATTTGCCCTTCATATGACTTTATGAGTGCGCTGTGGACGGGAAGTACATATGCAAGAAAACAATCTTCGTGATGGAACCGAAAATAAATTATTTACCTTTTAATTTTCCGAGAATTGACACAAGGAATAATAATTCATTAGGAGTAGTGGCGTTGGTTATCATACACAGCCAAAATCACAATTTAGATTGACACTTAACACATTGAATCATCAAAATAAAGATACAACTGCAAAATCGAATTCTTAATAACAATAAGCACAACGAATAAGCGACTACTGAAAAACCGTAATAGCTGCCCTTTTTTATATTGTCTATTTATTTATTTTGTTAACGACAACTTTGAAGAAAACTCTAATATCAATAACGAACAATGATTTCTAAACAGCGTAATGGTGGAAAGTTACCTGGCTGTGTATGAAATTAGGCCAAGATGGAGAGTTGTTTGTGCTCAACCGTTTTATAACATTAGGTTCTTGCATTCCTGCATGGAACGCGCAGCGTGCGGAAAAAATTCTTTGAACTCCCAGAGGAATACAGTTACAGAAAAAAGTTAGAGAATTTCTTCAAAAACAAAGATAAATTCATTTGAAGCGTCCTCGAGAAAATTTCCTTGCAGAAAAAAATTCAGTTTGGCTAATTTTTTATATGTTTATCAGTTGATTTGATTTTGATTGTTTATGTCACTGTCTTTAGGCCTGTCTCCTGGTTGGTTTGTGGATTTTGTATTGATAACCAACGAAACGACTGGACTTCAATACAGGTACAGTTTTGCCGTTCTTTCTGAAAATCTGCAGCTATTATTCAAAGTCTATTTTTAGGGGTATAGTGGGTAAGGGTTTTCAGAATCCAGCTGAAACCGGATTTATTTAATAGAATCGAATAATCCGGCCGGATTTTGCCGGATAATCTTGAAGATTCACCTGAGAACGTGTGAAGCGAGAAAAATGAAGGGAAAAGATTTTCCCATCTAGTGATGACAGGCACTTGCATTTCAAATTAATTTTAAATGTCCTCGTTTCATCGTAGACATGGAAGAGAAATACTTTTCCTCAAATAAAACATTTTAATGTAACTTGTACACAGGAAACTCGTGTGTTGGTCATTTTGACCTTCCTCAGTCAGTTTACCTGGTGTCCCAAAATGAAGTATTATTGTTTGATTGCTTACATGTCCATAACTAATGAACAGATTTTAAAAAATTTGGTTTATTTAATTTCCTAAAGGCTAAATTGTATTGTAAGATGTTGGTTGTGGTTTTACGAGTTTTTGAAAATCGGTTTATCAGTTATGGACATATAAGCAATCAAATGATAATAGATCATTTTGGGACACCCGGTACAATTCATGGTGCTTTTAATCTTTGTTAAAGCTTTCGATTCCTCCCCTTGTACATCCTTTCACAAAGTTTTAAAACGCCGTAATTCCAAAATAATGATGTATCAAAAATGCTCTTTCCATGAATATGGCAAAGGACCTAGATTTCCATTCGATATATTCAATTTAAAGACAACAAGAGTTTACACACTCCATTTTAAAGTTTTGCAAAGATTCAAGCTCTATGATCTGCTTGCGATGTTTTGAACTTTGATGTTTTGCACGTTTTTGCCTTTTTGGTACCCTTTGGTACTGCTTTATTTAATGTTAAATACACGGTACTATTTTAGTGCAATCAAAAGAACACTCGATCCCTTTTAACTGAGCCAGCTTGCTTCGCCAATTTGCTTCGAAGGTTTTGAAATAAACCGTGGCAAGCACATTTTTAGCTAATTTGAACATAAAAGATAACTTTATGTTGAGAGCTGTTTGTGGGGGTGAGTAGCCCAGCGGCTTATGCAGTTTCCGTCAGGTGACTGAAGTTAAGCTCGGTCGAGTGCGGTCAAACTCCGAATGGGTGACCGACCTCTCTGAGGCCTGACCTCAAAACTTATCTTGCATTTGGAAGGGACTTTAAACTGGGGATCCCATGCCTGGATGCGGCATGTATACTGGGCTTAAGTTAGCTTTAAATAGCTAGCAACCTTTCAGCCCACTTAATATAAATTACAAAAAGAAATTGCGAAAATCTCCATTCTCAGACAAATTTGTTGATTTGTTTGATAGGTATGTTTAAAAAATCAATTATTGTTATCATTGTTCTTATTATTTTATTATTATTTCAAATGTTTATCGAGGGTAGCCATCCAACAATGCTGATTTTCAAGGGGCCCCCACGATAAAAACTTAACGAAATTGAAATACCATGAAAACAAAATGAACCTAATTGCATTTCAATTCATGAAATACTGATGAAGCACCCTATCATCTAAAATGGATATTTACAATAAAATAATGTCCAAATGGCAACATTTATGTATACCTAAACAGCACATCGTTTGAAGCTGTCCGGGAGGTTGCCTGTTTACATTCAAGAAAAACATTTTCGTCCATTTTTGGAGTTTCTCTTTGGTAGCCTTTGGTCCGTTGCTGTATTCCTAAGATTCCTGGAGGTCAGCTAGGATGTTTTTGTGAAAATATTGCACATGTACTGTGGAGCTTGCTCGTGAAGAGATTTTAAGACCATGATATTAGACTCACTAGCAATTAACTCGTCTATTGTCTTCCTCAGTGGCAGTCCTTGGCATCAATTTCTGTGCGACCAAGTCTAAGTAGCAGTTCGTGTAGAATTTAGAATTTTGCAGCTATTTTTCTCACTTTTACCGAATTGTTGCCAATTGATTAAAATCTGAATTATTGGCTAGAAATCAGATAGTTAAAGTTTATTACTTCCTTTTTAGTTTTCAATGCAACCGATGGCTTTCCAGGAACCAAGATGACGGAAGTACGGAGCGATTATTGATTGCGGAAATAATCAGAGAGCTGCCTGCTGAAGACAGTAAGTGTCATAGATTAGCAATGGCTGAGAGTTTTGCCTTTTGATAGGAGCAGTGTTGGTTCTTGTCTTCGGATGTGACTGAAGTTTGACTCTGAGTTTTCTTCANTGTAGAATTTAGAATTTTGCAGCTATTTCAAAAGTATCTCTTCAATATTTTTCTCACTTTTACCGAATTGTTGCCAATTGATTAAAATCTGAATTATTGGCTAGAAATCAGATAGTTAAAGTTTATTACTTCCTTTTTAGTTTTCAATGCAACCGATGGCTTTCCAGGAACCAAGATGACGGAAGTACGGAGCGATTATTGATTGCGGAAATAATCAGAGAGCTGCCTGCTGAAGACAGTAAGTGTCATAGATTAGCAATGGCTGAGAGTTTTGCCTTTTGATAGGAGCAGTGTTGGTTCTTGTCTTCGGATGTGACTGAAGTTTGACTCTGAGTTTTCTTCAAAGGGCTGATGTGGTGTCTTGTCAATTACACGAGATATCCAAAGCAAAAAGTGATCTTGAAGATGTTTACTTCCAATAGTTTGTGTATCAGTGTGATTGATATCTTTGTCAGTAGCGAACCAGCTTAACTTAGTCCGTGAATTTAAAATTCTTCAGTAGTGAGCCACCTCACTTCAGATCCATCTTAACTGTAAGATAAGGTGACTCATTAGCGATAACCATTTGTGACCAGCGATTAGGGTAACCAGCGATATGTTGGCTCATTACTAAGTAAAATTAAGTTTGAAACACACACAAACAGAAGGTGTTGGTCAAGATGCTCGCTGCTGATAGAAATGTCACACTGATACACACTTGGTGCCCTGTCTCTCGTGGTTTATCTTAGATTTTGAAAGAGCTCTTTGTGTTTTGAGCTCCTAAAGCAGAAATGGTAGAGTGTTTTATTAGAAGGGTAACTAAGAAAAATTCAAAGAAAAGGTCCTGATATTTTTCGGTTTATTCACTCTGAATGTCGTTTCTTTGCATCTAGATCATCTTTATATGCGAAATTATGTTCAATTTGAAGAAATTTAATTTGTACAGCATGTGCTCTAAAAGCAAGCGATGTAGGCATTCCTATAATCCGTTTAATTTGAATTTATAGCTCATAACTTTTTCGATATATGGCACAGAACAAGCTTGCAGTATACTTTCTTGTCACAGTTAATTATATTTTCGTGTCCAGCAGCTTTCACCTCGGCTTGGGCGCAAGGTGTTTCAGAAGAAACGCAACCCAACTAGAATTAGAAATTAGAAAAAAGTGGCAGGATTTGAATAGATGCACTGTATACCATCTCAAAATACAATCTTCTATCTTCTTTCCAATGCTATCCAGTTTGGGGACATTAATGGGATTATTCACAATTTTATTGACGTTTCAGTAAGTGTGGTGCAGTTTAGATGCAGGAATGTTGTTGGACATTTGCATAAGCAAAATCTCTTCTTTACGAGAGCTTATTCTATCAGTTTCAATAAATGTATCTAATGGAAGTAAACTTGAATGTTTGCTACCAAGGGACTTCACTTCGTGTACTTCTTGGCCTGAAATGTTTCCCCGAAAATCTTTGTCGTGCCTTTTTACGATGAAAAATGTCTTGACTTTGCTCTTAGAGCATTTGAATTTGACCTTACTTCGTAAAATATCAATTAAATGCTAAATAATTACATCAATGTATCCAAACTGCATATTATTGAACAGAAGATATATTGTGCTTTTACACAGCATACATTACATCTCGTCAAATCTTATTATTATTTTTTTTCTTTTATCATTTTTCGACAATTTTTAATTATACCTGGTGTCCCATAAAAAAGTACTCCTGTTTGAGAAATCACCAAAAATTGATTATCAAACTTTTGATAAAATTTCTTTTTGATTTGTTTTGTCAAAGACCCAAAAATATCCATAAATGATAAAATGTTTGATTTTGACACTACACAGCAAGGTAGAGAAATTATACGTTGAAAAACCTTATATTGAGCTATATTTTTGAAGCAAAATACTCAATCTTGGGTAAGAGTGATAATTTTCAGATTTTCATCGTCATCGAAGTCTCCAATGATAGTGCGCATTTCCTTCTGTAATTTATTACCAAACTAGAAGCTTTACATGCGCAAAGAAATTGATCTGGCAACCATAAATGCTTTTTGCAGTATGATTCAAAACCAGGTAGCCCTAAAAAGAGCTAAATTCGCTAAATTCGCTAATTTTGAAACCAATTACAAGAATAACTATATATTGGATAATAATTTGGCCCTTGATCTACTTGACAAAAAAAGAAAATTGAAGATCGGCTGTGTAATCAAATCTTGGTGATTTTTCAAACGGGAGTACTTTTTTGGGGCACCCGGTAGTTAATTTGCGTTTTTTCATTCTGAAACAGATAAATCAATCACACCATCAAGTTGAATCGATTTCTAAATCACCTCTCAAATTTCTAGCTTTCCTTTCGATTTTTATTTCCAGATGGCAGAATTTCAAGATCAGCGGAATCATCACCATGCTCAACATTAACAAGAACCACACCAACTCATCGCAAAAAGTCATTGTCGAATCCGAAGAGAGGTAAAAATCAAGGTATGACTTAGACTGATTACGATTGAGTTCTAGTAATCGCTACCACCCACCCACCCTACTCGCTCATACTAGTATGAGCGAGTAGGGTGGGTGGGTGGTAGCGATTACTAGGACTCAATCGTAATCAGTCTAGGTATGACTGTCAACTTCTCTGTACACGTTGACTAAATAAGTGCAGAATTAAGGATCACAAGCAGAGGGATTTGTGTGTGCGTGTCCTTGATTTTAAATCTAAATAATAGTTAGCTACCAAAGCAACTAGTTTATTTCGATTATTTACATAAAATAATACAAATTAATGAATGTTTTGAAGAATTTCATGATCTACATAATCAATTTCGAAGGCATACATTGTATCTGCAGGTGACCTCATCCCAGCTCTTAATCAGCCTTTTGAATTGGACCAGATTTTCCGCTGATTTTATGTCATCTGGCAAACGATTCCAAATTTGCAGTCCAAGAGACCTGACCCTATTTGAGCCGAATGAAGTTTTGTTGGGCCTATAATGCTGCAAATCGTTTGGATGACGTGAAGCTCGATTTGAGGTTCTTGTTTCGAAGATATTTTGCATGAATTCGTGATTTAGTTGGATGACAGTTTTGAAAATGTCAATAGAGAGGTATCTTAGGCTATTTACGTGCATTGTGCATTTTTCTGTTTTGCCAAGTAATTCTTCATAAGAAGAGTTATTGTCATCATGAAGAAAATGTGGGACTCTCTGCTGTATTTTTTCGATCTTATCCATCGATCTAGCAGATTTTGTGGCCGATTTTTCAAGGCACGAATATAAGCAAAGCAGGCTGCATAGGATACCCTCGAACCTTTGTGGCTAGCTCGTATGTTGTGCATGTAAAAGGAGGCTAATGTAAGAGGGCATGAACATGTAGCTAAGAAAGGATAGATGGAAAATCTGTCTAAAGTTGATTTCTCTGATTCAGAGGATAAAACTTAGAAGTCCTTCACATGTGGAATGTCAGCCCATGTTGAATTAAACACGGTTTGAGTTTTGCAAGACTCCTTGCTTCGCTTTGCGTTTGCATCCAATGACAACACAGGATGACATTAGGTCATTATGATATGAATGCAGTTGAAACTGAAGGAAACGGCAATTCCGATTTAATGATCTTTTTTTCAAAACACCTCCAGCCGACATTCTTTCTGTTTGCATGGAAATTTGCAGCAATCGAAAATTTCAGCACTGGCTGAATTGCTGAGTTGAGTTCAGCCCGCGTTCTGTTCAAAATGGGACATTTCCTGGCAAACAGTGTGAAAGCTCGCACCGTCAACCGCATTTAAACTCAGCCCATGTTGAACTCAGCACGGGCTGAAATTTCTCATGTGAAGGGCCTCGAAGTGTTTGAATTGTTTTTTCCAAAAAGTGTATGCCTCGTTTGCAATGCCTGATGCGATGATATTTGTTGCTGTTAAGAGGGCAAAATATGAATTTAAGTATTGTTTTTGCATTGTAGCAATGACAGTCTCAGATATCCAGGAAAGAGTTGCAGATGCAGTGAATGCATTGGTTAAATATTATTACCGAGAGAAAGAGGTAACCTTTTTCGTTTATTTGACCGGAATTTTTTGCCAGCATTAATCAGATTTATTTTGAACCTTCATCATCATCATCATCATCATTTATTTATTTTCAAAGTAGGCTGAAACAAAACAATAGCTAAAGTTACAGCTAATTAAGGCCTACTTATTTACAAAATTTACAAGTCTAATCTAAAAATAATATGGATCTATATGTATAATTACAAGAACTTCAAAAACTATCCTGTTATGAACCCAATCTGTTGTACATATGTTTTGCAAAGCCTACAGTTGCATTTATCACCATTCCAGCACCTTATTTGCT
>REGL01000470.1:21240-45329 GCA_004194395.1 Aurelia aurita complex sp. Pacific | reverse complement strand
CTAGACTTATGACGATGAGTCCCTTGTATCCCTGCGGTACCTTGCTCACAGGGACTCATTATGAAACAGTTAAAAACCTGACCCTATCTTCTGCATTCGATTGATCGAATCTGGATCGAACGACTGCTTCGGCTCTGTTCAAAGGTCACTCCTCAGAAAGGAAATGCGATAGAATCCACGGTAAGCAGACACTTAATCAACAAAACTTGGTATTCATCTGAAGAAGAAAGTTCACTTTACCTGGTGAGTGCAAAATAAGTCTTTTAATGCTGCAGTTTCCATGTTTTTAAGACCAAAACATAACAGAGAAATCTTCAAGTACCTGCTGCAGCAACTTCCTTCAAATTTAGTAAGCTGCGTCAATCGAATTGAAGGTTCGAAACTGATTGTTCTTCTCCAAATCTCGCAATCTGATTGGTATGCTAGGAATCCCAGCATATTAGGCCTAATAGGGTCCAATTTTTCAGAGTAATATTATGAGTCTCTGTTGACTGAAGCGCCATCAAGAAGTCAAAGAGCACAGGGAAACAAGAGACTCATCGTCATAAGTCTAAGTACCCCCCCCCCCCCCTGGGTCAAAATGGAAGCCGAAACCTTCAGCTCGAAAAAGTGTCATACCCTATTTACCCTTGGAAGGTAAACAAGCTTAAACTAGACCAGGTTATCAAATGGAGCCTTCTAATTGTTCAGTCCAACAAATCGAATGATTGGTTGAAAGTTAATCCGATTTGGATACAGCTGATTTAAGACTGCGTTCACACCATTCCGGCACATTTTGAAAACGTTGCAAAATGTGACGCATAGGCCTCCCGTTCACACGAAACTGCACATTTTTGCCGGCATATTTTGAATACGGTAGATTTTGAAAACGGAACTCTAACCGGCACATTTCGAAAACGGCATCTTGCCTGTATCGCGTGGGCACTAGCTCAAATTTTGCTACCGTCACATTTTTCATCGTTTTCAAAATGTGCCGGCATCGTGTGAACGCAGTCTAAATGTGTCAGTGTGGATGCAGTTATAATCTCGAACGAGTCAGCCACGGTAAAGGCTCACTAGGAAGAAGAACTCATTGCAATTTTGAGAAATGCTTCAAAAACCATGTAACTGGTGAGTCAAAAAAGCGTTGAGATGTTTGGTGGGCTGTGGAATAAAAAGTAAACGGCCGATATTCAAAACTGAAATATTATTCGAATCATTATATTATCAGTCGAATGCTAACTTCGATGAGACCATTTTGTTTGTTAAAATCACTCATCTTTTGGATTCAGAAGTTAGGAGAATGCTGGTAATGGGTTTGTATGAGAACGAGAATTCCACATTCGATTCTGGTTGGTAATCTACCGGATGAGCCAAAAAAAGCTCCCACTTTTGAAAATTCGTAGCACCACAAGTACTTCATGGATTTAAATGAATTGAATTCTAGTTAAAAGCGAAAAGATCGAAGTATTTTTGTGATTGTTCTCTTCTTCTTACGAGCACTGCAAATATAGGTAAATTCAACTTTACAAAAATTTAATGTTTTGAAAATGACTGAAAAAAGGGCCTTTAGAACTCTCCTCACACAGAACAGTACACACGGGCATTTCACCTCTCTCAAGAGTAATAAGGCATGGCACTAAATGTGCAGACGATATCTCTCACCCATGAGAAATTGCTTTTTCTCTGTTGTTCTGAGCGAGGAGTCATTTATGATTTGATCATGTACTTTAGGCCTTTTTCAGTCATTTGGCAACCACAAAGTTTTTCTAAATTTGAATTTACCAATTTTCCCAATGCTTGTAACAAGGCGAGAAAAATCACAAAAATACTGCGATCTTTTGGCTATCAAGCAAATATTAATTCATTCCAATCCATCCAGTACTCTTGATGCTATGAATTTTCAAAAGTAGGAACTTTTTTCTTGCTCACCCGGTATTTCCCATTGAAATTTAATAAAATTCTCAGTTTCAGAAATTTAATTCAAGTTTCAAGGGCAACGATATCATGGGACAGAATCGAACGCAGAATTCTCGTTTTCGTTCCCATACGGCAGCATTTCGTAATTTCTCGGTCTGTAATATGAATGATGTTACCAAATAAAATAAATTAGCCTCTGACTGATGATTAACATTTTAGTTTTTTTTTTATTCATATTAAAATATTACAATAAATCTTACACTCTACTATACGTTCCTGATTACTATGCTACACTACAGGGACGATACCATTGGGAGCGAAAGACTATGACTACCCCATGGCCAATATGAAAAGACACGCAACGTTAAACTAAATACAACTACACTACGAACGATTTAAAAACTACTGGATACTATACTAGATTCCGTCCCACATCAGATGTCAGGTCAGGGTTGCGATCAATGCGAGCGCAACTCGTTCTAGATATTTAAGGTAAATCAAATGCCTGTCATCTGATNTGGCCAATATGAAAAGACACGCAACGTTAAACTAAATACAACTACACTACGAACGATTTAAAAACTACTGGATACTATACTAGATTCCATCCCACATCAGATGTCAGGTCAGGGTTGCGATCAATGCGAGCGCAACTCGTTCTAGTTATTTAAGGTAAATAAAATGCCTGTCATCTGATGTGAAACAGAATTTACAAAGGAAAGAAAACATTTACGTAAAGAGACTTGGTGGCTGCTTTGTGCATGACTGAGGTTTGGAAGATCTTAGTTAAACCGACCAGTTTCGTGAATGAAATGTAAAGTTAGTTCGAGTATATCTCTGTTCAAGTCATAAGAAAGGTCTTGATCACCATATAATAAAAGCCGCACCAAAGCATCATTTGAAAGATTGGTCATTTTAGTTTGACTTTTGAATATCAACCGTGCACTTTTATTCCACAGCCCGCCAAACATGTTAACTCTTTTTTCTCACCCGGAGTTGTAACGAATATCAGCTAGCGCAAGTATCAATTTAACATTCGATGCAAATGCACGATTGCCTAAGATGCTGTTGTTCAAGGGGGTCGTGTTTTTTGAAAATGTAGTTTTCATTTAATTTGATTATTTTTCACTTGCAGCATATTTGATATTTATATTTTCTTTCAGGAAAGCTTTACATATTTGCTTCGAGGTGATGGTGGGTTTTGTGAATGTATGGAATTGGTGAGCGTTTTGATTCAGTATCAGTCTATTCAACTCTCTAATCTGTAGCCCACGCGTAGAGCCAACGAAACAAAGAGCAAAAGCTTGCTACTGCGGTTTCCAGATTTCTGGAAACTTAATTTATGCAACCTTTGTTTCAACGCGTTTCACAAATCATTTAAAAAGGGGATTAGAATAATTAATTGGGCGGCCGTAGCAAGCTCTTGCTGTTCGTTTCTTAGACCCTTTCCTCTTTTGGAATAATGGGTCACGCGTAGGCTATCTAATCTGCAAATCTTATATGATTTGTAACAAAGGACTAGACTCGATTAAATGTCGTGATTTCGCTTTTTGCCTTAACTGATACAACTGCCACTCATTTCCCTGAGCTTGCAGAAATGGATTAGCTTGTATATGGCCTATTATGCAATAAGCCTTTTTAGCTGTTCTACTAAAGGCTCGATTAAGTGGCGTTGGAGCTTCTATCACTATTGTTTACATTTGAAACTTCTACAAAATGTATAAAGATATCGTTCGATTCGGGTTCTTTTTTAGAATATAGTTAAAAGATACATTGGGCCTAAATCGTCTGCCATATATTGAATAAAAAAAGATTGTCTGCCATTTTATTTCTCAAAACCACCGAGCCTAAAACGCCACAGAGATAAGTGTTATAGAATTCTATCCTTATTGTATACATTCGAACATTCTACAAATCTTAAGATATCATTTAATTTTGATTATCTTTTAGAATTTTGCTAAAAGATCTATTGGGCCTAAATCATCTGCCATTTTTCTTCTCAAAACCACCGAGCCTAAAACACCACAAAAGCAGTTTTCCAGAATTGCTGTACCATAAAACTTGCTATCAGAACTTAAGAATGTTCACTGTGGCCATAAATGCAGAAACTGCCTCCCTCTAAGCCATATTCTGATCACCAAGCGACGGTGCGACAAAAACATTTCGCCGATTGACATTTTTACCCGGTTCTACAGCTATAGGAAGATGAGACCCTCAATGGAGTGATAATAACAAGAACAATTCAATTCAATGAGATTACCCAACTTGGGGGGTCCTTATGGAGTGAGGCTACCAAACGATGTAGCAGTTTTGTGATCAGGAGACCAAAACCAAGGCCTATGTTAGCCTAACTTCTCTTTACCGTTTCCATTTAATTGTATGACTTTTCATTTAAGTGGTATACCAATGCAATATTTTGCTTTGGAACACTGTTAAATGACATAGTCTCCAAATACCGGGTGAACCAGAAAAAAGTTCCCACTTTTGAAAATTCATAGCATCGAGAGCACTGGATGGATTGGATTGAATCAATGTTTGCTTGATAGCAAAAAGAGCGAACTATTTTTGTGATTTTTCTCGCCTTGTTAAAAGCACTGGAAAAATTGGAAAAGTCATGTTTACAAAATTTTGGTGGTTGCAAAATGACCGAAAAAGGCCTGCAAATACTTCATCAAACCATAAAGGATTCCTCACTCAGAACAACAGAGAAAATGCAATTTCTCATGGGTGAGAGGTTTCCATTTCCTCTGCACATTTATTGCCATGGGATTGAAAATCTTTAGTATCTGTTTGAGAATCTATGTCTTATAACTCTTGAGAGAGGTGAAACGCAAGTGCGCGTTGTTGTCGTAGATTTGATCAAGTGTTTTAGGCCCTTTTACAGTCATTTTGCAACCATGAAATTTTTGTAAAGTTGAATTTACCTATATTTGCAGTGCTCGTAAGAGGACGAGAAAAATTGCAAAAATACTTCGATCTTTTGGCTTTTAACTAGAATTTTAATCATTCAAATCCATGAAGTACTTGTGGTGCTACGAATTTTCGAAAGTTGGAACTTTTTTCTGGCTCACCCGGTATGTAAGTGTTATCTTATTTATCTTAGGTATTTGGTTTTGGCTTCAAAAGCTCGCGGTTCTTTGGAAGAAATATGTTTCTTTGGGATCTTATTGGTAAGTGAGAATATCAATTTCTTATCACAGCGACAGCACAGTATTACCTGTAGATCCCTCCTTCTTGGTCTTCACCATCACGGAGACGAGGTAGTGCATCTCTGCACTAACTCTGCTAACTCTTTCCTCGACTGTGTGGCTCTCTTTGCCTGCTCATCTGACACGCCTAGTAGGGATATCTTTATTCATGAATCCCAGTGAGAGCAATAATAATTCAATTCAATATGTTGTTGTTGTTGTAATGACTGGAACCATGTATTGAGTCTACTGTATTTAAAATTCAATTCTTATCGTTTTGCAGAAAAAGTAAGTAATGAATTTGCCAACGAAAAGGATTCAACGCACACCTCACATGCACCGGACGACAAAAGAGCAAAAAGATCACTCTGTGCTTTTGTTCAGAAGATAAACACTTCTCCTCAATCTATCGGGAAAAATGAGAAATTTCATTTGTGGATATGTTTGGGACTGCGGTAAGTAAATATTTTATTCGTAATCAATTTTGCTCGTCGTTTTGATTCCTTTTCGCAGGTTTTCGAAAGGGGCTTTCTGCAACTTCGTCCCCAGGGCCTTTCGCTGCAGAAAATCTCCCATATCAACGGCAAGGAATGGCCGATTTAAGCCGGGTAAATTACTGAACCTAATTGGTCATATGAATAAGACAAGACAGTTTTCAATGTTTTTGCTTTTATATTCAGGGAGCAGCATTTTTACTTTTGATTCCACCCCTTGCTTTAACTTTTTGACTCAGCTTTTGCATCTTTTGTTTATAAATGTATTGTCTTCAAGAAGAGAAACTCTAAACAAAATCTTGATCTCTTAAACAGGGACCATCAACTGCAAACTTGGCTGGATCTGCTTTCAAAGTCTCACTCCGCTGCTCAGATGTATGAAAAGACATCCTTTGTTCTCAATCATGATCTCCTTGGTTTTATCATCGACGTATTGGACGCCCTGGCGGAATTCGAGATTGTATTGGAAACTTCGATAACACGAGGTATCTTACAATGAAATTCAGTTTGAGACGGGGGTCACTGAAATTCAGTTTTATGCCTGCTTGGCTTTACCCTTGGTGTGTTGAACGCCCTGGCTGAAAATTTTTGGAAACTTCGAAAGCACGAGGTATTTTAAAGTGAAATTCAATTTAAGATGGAGGTTTCTCATTGAGAGTTTTCAAAGTAAGGGAAGCAAATATCCTTTACTTCGCTGTTGATCTACTAGAAATATCAAGCATACAAGAATTGTTTTAATGGCCTGTAGCAGGTCAAATCTGAGATTAAGGTTCTAGAATTCTAAATACTGTGATGAATTGACGTGAAGCTGTGTTCGCTTCTTTTGAAGCGTCTTTAAAACATAAATTTTAAGACCGAATAAGCCGGACACAAAGACCAGAATTGTAGCATTCCGGCTTTTAACTCAATTTACGAAGGAATCAAATTGTAATACAACAGGTATCGTCAAAGGCAGATATGATTAAAATGATATTGCAAAAGAAGATATTTCTACATGTGCAATACAGACCAAAATGATGCCCTTGAAATTGGGTAGCTAACTGACATGATCTACATGCGAAAAGGGCCAATTATCAAGTTATGTGATCTTGTATCAAAATACTAAGGATAAATCAACGTATGGGGAGAGGTTGGTGTAAAATGCTATCACAGTTTTCTTTGAATTAAATGACTTGGAAGGAACTTAAGGATTTTTTGCTGTAGATCTGTCATGGAAATTTATTGATATGTTGATTAGCTTCAAAATGGTGGCATTTATTAAATTTGAGGCTATGACATCATCAAATGTCTAAATCCTAAACCAGAAAAGCTACAGCTTTCTGCTTGCCACCATATTGTAGACCTTCATAAACCATGGTTTTCATGAAGGCTGTATCCTTTTTTGTCTATTTGTTTAGGATTTATGATGTTTTATCTTTTTTCAATTTTCCATGAATTTTTACAAAAATAATTAAATTGCCACCATTTTGAAAAAAATAAAGATATCAAAAATGTTCATGGCAGATTCACAGCAAAGTACCATAAGTTCCTTTCAAGCCATTCAATTAAAAGAGAAGTGTCATCGAAGTTTACACTCGCCTTTTTAAAGATTTGAGCCTATGCTGGATAAATCTAAACATCTTCCACCCAAGGTTTAGTCACCTAAATAAAAAAACTGACCAATATGTCTATACTTTTTGCGTGTAATTCAAACATTTGCTGAGAAATTCCTGAACAAATAATCCCTTTTTGTCTGCAATCGGTTTTAAATTGCGTGGCAATCAATGAGAGTTGTTGTCATTGTTGCGAAAACTGTCCTTATTATGGGCAGCCAGGAGGCAGTTCGCAATGCATGATTCGTTGTAAGCAAAGTCTTCATAGTACCTCCGAAATCTGGATCGGCAAATAAATTTTTTGTCAATTTTTGTCTCCTCTCCAATGTTCTTGAAATGTATTGTAACCACTAAAAATAATTCCTGAACTTTGATGAGGTTTGCTCATGGGCCCAGTAATAAGCGCACAAGTCACATTTCAGCCTCCTCCCCACTTTGAGTAAATTGTCAAAAATCAGCCTATTTCGGGCAAGGATCTGCCCTTAGTTTGGGCAAAATGTTTGTAAACAATGGGCTCTATATTGGGCAGCCCCTAGATAATGTCTTGTTCCTTGGAAATCACAGAAAATGTTGTAATTTTGGGTCTTACAGCCGTCTCTATTCATGCCAGGCTACTAATGATTCCCATTTTAATAAATTAAGCTAATATTTTATCAACGGAACACCAAATAATTAATTCTGTGTGCATTGATTTTTGGTGATTAGACGTAGAAATTCTATTATTTAAAACAATCCTTATGTACCGGGTGCCTCAAAAAGTACTCCTGTTTAAAAAATCACCAAAAATTGATTATTAAACCTTTGATAAAATTTTCTTTTGAGTTATTTTGTCCAAGACCCAAAAATATTCATAGATGATTTTTGAGGAAAATACTCCATGTTACCTAACAGTCAAAATTTTCAGATTTTTTGTGGTCATTGAAGTTTCCAATAATGATAGTGCACATTTCTTTGTCATTTATGACCAAACCAGACGCTTTAAATGCACAAAGAAATTGATCTGTCAATCATCAGTGCTTTTTTGCAGTATGATTCAAAAGCAGGTAGCCCCAAAAAGAGCTAAATTTGATAATTTTAAAACCAATTAGAAGATCAGCTTTATCTTGAGAAAGTTTGGTGCTTGATCCACTTGACAAAAAAAGAAAATTGAAGATCAGCGTTGTAATCAAATTTTAGTGATTTTTCAAACAGGAGTACTTTTTTGGGACACCCGGTAGTTAAGTGAACTATCTCAGAAATAACTTAAAAAAGAATCGGGCAATATGTCATGCAAGTGTACATTTAGATTATGATTATAAAAAAGTATTTCCTGTAAAGGTTTTAATATATGATTAGTTTTTATTGGTTTGTGAAATGCATGAGTTATTCAAACTGCTACCTTGGGAGTTTATCAATTTAATTCACAAAACTTTTATTTGTGGCGCAGTGGTGTATCCTCTGACTCTGCAGCGAAAGCAGTGAGGCGGACAGGGTTCGATCCCAGGTAGAGCCCCTCCGCTTGAACCTCATGACAAGGGGTCGCGGACTCGATTAATTCTTCTCTATTTCTGCGATCCCAGCGCTTGGGGCTAAAAACCGGCAACTTCACTTCATTTCAATTTTGAAACTGTGCTACCTGCATAGCCAGTTCGCAAAATGAACGCAACCTGAGAACGCAAAATGGGGAAACCTATTTGGCCTTCTCGAAAATCAACAAAGATCGATAAAAGTAAAGTTTAAGAAGCCCAGTTTTGGCTTCAGCCTATTGTTATCCCGTAAACATCGTATTGTTTTCTATAGTTATTTCAAAGTTCAGGGCCTGAGTTTTTTCAAAACAAACAAATAAAGTATTAAGTAATTGTGCTTTGATTCGAACAGAGTTTTTTGTGTGACATTTTTTTACTTTAACCCATTATCAAATCAAAATGGTTTCTTATACCTAAGTTTCTTATTCCTATGGTTTCTTAAAGGTGGAACTTGACTGTCTGCAACTAGTTTTGAAAGTTCCTTTTGTGCATTTATTTCATAGATCAACTTAATATCGTAGCTGATTGTTATTTTTCATTCCTGCAGGAACAAGTATATGATCCCATATTTTGAGCAACAGTTGCACGAAAAAGTGACATATTTTTTTAGCTAAAAAGCTATATGTTAAAGGTAAAAAAACCTTGGTATGTAGTATATACTAAATATAGGTACTAGAAGAAAAGCGGACGCAAAAAACAGACAGACTTTTCAGCACACGAAATATACATGATATAGGAGATTTATAAAGGACAAATAGGTTTCTCGTCTTGGTACCATTGTGCTTTAGGTAGCTCACAAAAAAGCAAAATTCAAAGCCATTCATTTACATTCCAGTACCTCTCAAGTTCATTTTGTTCTTGACGCAAATGCACCAAAAGAAATTTACAAGATGTGTATCATGCCCGTTGAGAGTAGTATCTTTGGTTTGTGTGAGAAATTTAATTTCAAGGAGCTGAATAAAGGAGAACTCACAAAAAGCAGCGATTTCATGAAGTTTTAGGTTTCTGATGAAGGTGATGCAAGAAATACTTCAAGTCTGTATATACCTTACTTGTGCCATTCTATTTGCTGCAGTGCCCTTTTAAAAATAATGTGTACAGTACAGGCCTTGTTCACATTAACAATGTTGTATTGTCTTCAATTGTCTTTTGTTATCAAATGTGGCAAAAGCATGAAAATTATAGAGAATTGTTGTCATGTTTACGCACACAAGATCTGCCCTGTACAGCAGATGAGGTGTCAGGTTTGTTTGGTTGATCTTTGGCAACTTGCAGAAATACTCACACCTGTACAAAAATACAAGGCTAAACTTGGCATTGTACAGGCCAAGTTTTAGCCTTGTAGAGGGGATTATGACCTTGTTATGACCTTGTACTAACCTTGGAAGAAAATTACAAGGCTATCAGTAAGATTCCAAGCTGCAACCAGTCCAACACAAGGTTTCCACAAGGCGTCTACAAGGCTAATTAGCATTTTTCAAGCCATTTACAAGGTTACAGCAAGGCTATTCCAGGCTATAACTAGGTTACAAGGTCATAACTACAAGGCTTGTACATGGCTATTACATGGCCTTGTACTTTCATACAGGAGAGTTCAATTTTCCAGCAAATCAACAATGTTCAACTGTCCAAGATCCAGTTATACTTGATAAAATTAGAACAATTTCCACTTACAGTACAGTTGTTTGAAAAGTGAATAAAAAAGAGAAAGACTTGCTTTCTGCTTCAGTGAATGAATATGAAAAATTAGTCCATTTTATAGCATCATTGTTACATCATCATGTCACTTGACATTATAACATCATTAAGTCTGCTTCAAATCCAGTTTTGGCAACTTGAACAACTAAGACTACGTTCACACGATGCTGGAGCAATGTGAAAACAATAGAAAATTCAATGCTATGAGATCTCTTTTTCATCTCTGTGACAAAGAGGCTGGGTTTGCCATTAAAAGATTTATATATGCCTAAAGAATCAAGCTTGCTTTTGAAAGCATTGAAAAATGTGCTCTTTTTATCGTTTTTGAATGCCAGTTTCAAAATATGCCAGTCAGAGTTCTTTTTTCAAAATCTACCATTTTCAAACTAGGCCAGAAAAAATGTGCCATTTTGTATGAATGGAATGCCTATCCAACACATTGTCCACTGTTGTAAGATTGTCCCAGTATCGTGTGAACACAGTCTAAATGAACTCATACATTCTTTGCTCTTTAAAACATTGAGAGGTGTCCCATGCTATTTACCCCTGGTTTGTCTAATATTTGTTAAACATCACAATGCAGGTAGCTGTAAAACATTCTCATTTCTTGTTCCTTGGCTTAAGTTCATCTGCACATCTTCGTAGGTAGATAACAGGCTTGACTTGTGGGTTGAAATACTCATGTCCTCTTGACCAATCGTAACCAATTGCATATGCAAAAATCTCCCCTGTTGAGTTAAACCCGCAGCATGTGATGGGCTGTTGACATTGATCAGACGTTTTCAACTTTGTTCGTGCATCTTTGTCCCAAAAACTAAATTTACCATCAGAACCAACAGTAGCAAGTGTGCCATGTTGTGGATGAAATGTTATATCATTTACTGCAAATATATCTTGTGTCTGCGCTGATGTTGTCACATCTGTGCGGTGGCACTTAAATGTAAAATTGTCTCTAGGGTTTTGTGGATTGATATATTGTATTGCCACTCTCCCTTCAACTGATCCCAATGCAAAACCTGCAGGCTGATTTTTCTTGTCTTTGAAAATAGAGATACAACGATGTTGGTACTTGAGAGGTGATTCAAGGCGTTTGAATTCTGATGGTGTGTTTTCTAGTTGATAAACAATGATACCTTTTTGGGCAGTTGTCACAACAGCCATTGGGTAAACAACATCTGCAGAGTAGCATCGTTCTTTCAGATCAAGTGACATGACTGGAGTTTGCTGACGGAGATCCCAAAGTCTCAGCGATTTGTCCCAACTGCCTGTCATTAAGCATTGATAGTTTGGTGCTTGAATCCAATGGCATGTTTTGATTGGAGCATCATGCTGCGCTACCTAACAAAATAATTTCAATGTCTTAATGAATCATATGTACCTTGTAATTATCCTGTTTTATGTTTCACAGCAAAATGTGGTTCAGAATGGAACCAAAGGTTAATAGTAATACCTTGCTATGGCACAAGTTATCTAATGTTTTGCTGTTTTGTATTCAATAGACGATAACACTATCTGATGGAAACAGATGGTGACATGAATTAGCTTTTTCTAAGATGCATTATTGGATCTTTTATTGAATTCCTATGGAATTGTCAACTTTTCTTGTAGAGTAGGAATTTTTTCGTATTTTAGTTTTATTCATTTCACTTGCAGCATAGGCTCCAAATTGACACTCTTAACTGGAACGCAATGTATCTTGGTAAAAAGTGCATTGTCACCATCTGTGCATTATGGTATCTTGCAAACAAAAGAAACAGGCAACTTCTCTAATACACTAAAAAGACAGCCAAGGATTTACCTGGGATGGTTTGGTTATATATCTCAGACCATGTGGTGCTGTATTTCAGCCTTTTAGAACCATTGCTTCCGTGACAGAAATTTTTTGTTCGTTTCTGTTTTTGAATTATCATGGATATTCTAAATTTTGTTGGGTTCAAGCTAAAATTCACATTACTATTTTCTTGGAAATACTTTGCAAACTTTTGGCAAATTTTAACACTGTGAAATATGGACTTTAAATTTTTCATTGAGCCAGTGAAGTTAGGAAAAGGAATTGCGTGTCTACTGTTTATTGTTCACTAACATCAAGGAAATCATTTCGTTCTTTGGAGGCAATTCTGGTCTTTGTGTTTTCAGGATAATCTTTTAGTTCTTTAGTGGGGGGTAGATTAGAGAAGTTGCTCTTTTTTTTAGAAAAAAACTGCATATCTAGATACATATGAGCATGGGTTTTGGGTTGGTTCGGTTTGTTGTTTAGTGGGACAGTTTGGGATGGTTCTTTTGCTTGTGTCCAAGGTTACCCTGTTTGGCAGGGGGATGCTCCTGAAAACTGTGCTCCTTCTTTGTTTTGTAATGTATAAAACTGGTTTTTAAATTTTGCCCATGGTTGTTGTACTGTGGGGTGTATTCTTATAGTAGGTTGTATTGGTGTATAGCTCAGTTGTATATTGATAATTGTTTTATTTGCTTCAGTCTTTCTTTTGTTAAAGCCTTTAGTGTATATGTAACTTTATCTTTGTAGTTGTGTAGCAAGTACATATCATCTTATTTATTGTTATTTAGTTACTGTAGTATTTGTATTGAAGTGTATGCAGTTATATTTGTCAACGAAAACTGAAACTGTATGTTACAGTAATGTACCTGTGTTGCTTGGTTTGATGCTAAGTCCCACATTTTTGCCATGTTATCAGATCCAGCCGTAAAAACTTTTGTACCATCATCGTGCCAGCATGAGTCAAGGATTGGTTTTGTGTGACTTTGCATAGCTTTGGCGACTGTTTGCCCAGTCTGTTGTATTTCCCAACATCTTATGTTATTGTCCCATGAGGACGCAACCAGTAAATTTGACTTTGGACTGAACTTTAAAGAGCTTATTGTGTCATCACCAGGCTGAGCAACTTCAAAATCTTTGTTTGGGTTTGTTGCAACTGCAAAAGGAATTGCAAAGTTAGGATATTAGCAAATACAACAATTACAACATAAGAATATAATTTATAAACTCTTCCAATAATTTAGAGTTCCGAAATGGTAGAAAATGATACAGAGTTTATAAAATGATCAATCTGCAGTCGTTTGCCATGGCAGGGGGATGAAAAGGCATTGGGCATCCACCTCTTTCTCAAAAGATGACCCCAAAGATTCTTTTGCAATGAGGAGAATGTGGTATGGGCATGGGATGGGGAAAGAACTTTTCTGAGAAATGATGGAACGGGATTTGGAGAGACGTTCTAAGGGAAAGCAAACAAAGGTGGGCAGCCTTAAAATTTCCCAGACAAAAATAATGCAGAATATTCAAGGCTTCCATTTTGATTCATCTCTTCCTTTGATTGGAAGGCTAGGGTGGTTAACTATAAAGGAAATGATAGAATTTGAAACTGCAACTATGGTTTACAAGTCTCTCCATGGTTTAGCTCCTGAATATATGCAGCTAATGTTTACAAAACTGTCGGAAAACAATTCACGGTCTCTCCGTAATACCGACACGGATCTCAGAATACCTCGCTTTACAACCTCTTACGGCCAACATCGTCTCTCATATCGAGGTGTACCTGTGTGGATTAAANTATCAAACAATCTACTTCAGTAGTGATTTTCCGTCGTGATCTGAAATTGCATCTGTTCTCAACTAAGTACCAATCCTGAATACCTTGATAAGATAATTCTTCCTTACATTGATCAATCGAATCACTCGAAGATTTCATAAAATGAATAATAAGTTTTTAGCTTAGGGGGTGCTCTCTCCTCGATTAGTCTACCTACTGAGAGAGCTCCTCCTTAAGAAATTCCTTTCCATACGAAACTCTATGTACTCTTATTGTAAAATTTGTCATTTTTTGTCATCTGTTGTAATTTGTTATTCTGGTTAATACACACTTTTACACTTCTGATGACGCACGCGCAGCGCGCCAGAATGTTGCAAGGCAAAAAAAATTTCGAGTAAATAAAATCAAAGATCGATGTGCGGCCTAGAGCCCAGTTTTCAGTCAGTAGAATTTTCCGTGCGGGCGGAATTTTACACAATAAAAAATCAGTTAACCTTAAATTTGTATTCAATTTCAAAGCGATATTTTCTCTTGTAAACAAAAGAATTTCCGCCCGCTCGGAAAATTCCACTGACTGGAAATTAGCCTTAAGGTTTATCAATGCGGTTGACTGTTGCCACTCGCTTCTCCGACGTTTGAATTGGGATATTTTGATCGGATGACTTCAGACGTTTGAGAGACTATATTTTTCTTATAATTGTTTGTCATAAAAAGTTCCAAGATCGCTGTTTAACTCTCAAGATGAGCCGTGAAAACAACCAAGAGCTGGCGCTTGGCGATGGAAGATGACTCTCGAGGGCTTCAAATTGTGGAGTGCAAATGCGGTAAAGAAGTTTCTTTCCCTAAGGTAAAAGCCCACAGATGGATCTTTTGAAGATTTAGTGAGCAGACAAAGAAGACATTTTGCAGTGATTCGTTTTATTTTCGTAAAATGACCTGAAGACTCCTGAAGATGGGTCGGTCTTGATACAGTATCGATCTAGTCTAGGCCTAATCAAATGCATATTTTGCTCCCATATTATCAGAATACGAATGTCCATGATGCAATGATCTCCCACACTAAAAATACTTCACCACATGTCTGCATTGTTACATCAATCTAAAGTAGAGGCAAGAAAAATAAAAGGGGGTCAAGGGGGTAAGCACAAGCGCCGCCCCCCACTAACTGTTCTTCATAAAGGTATTATATAAAAAAAAATTGCAAAATCGAGCTGCAAGAATTGTCACCTATAGCAGCTATGATGTATCCGCCTCAAATTTAATTAAGGAACTAAATTGGCCAACGGTTACGGAAATGATAAAATGCGAGACAGCTACTATTACATACAAAGCATTGTCAGGTCTTGCACCCGGCTATCTTTCAAACCTTTTCAAGAAAAACTCTGCGCGTGATATCAGTATGAATTTGCGGAATGCCATTGCCGATGTCCTTGTTCCAAGGATGAAAACTTGCAATGGGCAGAAAGCGATATCTTTCCGGGGTGCAAAGACTTGGAATGAATTGCCTTTGGATGTCAAACAAGCGCTCTCTCTTAGCATGTTTAAAAGTAGGCTGAAGAAGAATTTGCCTCTCTCAGGCTAACTCCATTATTTTTCATTTCTTTATTTTTTTAGATTGTAAATATAGGTAATTTGTTAGTAATTTTTAGTAATATTGTAAAGTTTGGCACGGCCCCTGTAAAGCAATCCTCTCGATTGACGGGGCTACCGTGTAAAAATAATGAAATAATGAAAAATGGTTTACAATTTCTGCGTTATTGTTATACTGTAACTATGTTCGTGTGTACTATAATTTTTAATCATTTCAAGGCAATTTGAGGCATATGAAGAAGATGTACCGATCGATGTTGAGAAGGAAGAGCTGGAAAGATGTAATCTTGTGGAGTTGTAAGAAGAAGCTGGTTCTACCAGGAACCAACCACATGCCTGATCCACTAGGTTTAAAAAAAGGATGGATTGCTGAGCTAGAGGGAATAAGAAGCTGGCCAAGCTTATATATTATGGCCAATTCAAAGCATTTTGTAATGTTGTTAATTCAGCAGACCTTATTCACAGATTTGAGTGTGAATACAAAGAAGGGAAGGCCTACAGATACTTCAATGAAAAATTTGTAAAAGAAGTATTAATACACCAGATAACTCCATCTTCCAAATTTTGCATAATGAAAACCAAATGCACGCCATCACAGAGAATTCCTATGAAACCATATGATGTTTGGGCAATAATCAGAAAAGATGCAAAATTTTGCCGAGGAGGAGAGACAGTTAATGCTTGCTGCTCTTACACTGCTGGCCTCCTTAAAGTTGCAGCCATGTAGCTGGTATGATGTTTCACATCGAAGCAGCTGTAATAACAGGAGTCACAAATCCAATTATCCAGCCAACTAGTCGTTTATCAGAATGGGTTGTGCCTTTGTCAAAAGCGAATGTCAAACCTGGAAGGATATCAGACATGGTTATAGTTAAGGATCATTACAAAAAGAAAGCTATGTCATTGTCAAAGGATGCCATGTCAGAGACAATGAAGAAAAACTTGCACCTCAACCAAGCATCAGATGGCCAAGCACACTATCTTAAACAAAGTTCAAAAGTACGAATTGATTTTTATGAAAAAATCAAAGGTTTAGTTCCAGCATAGTGTACTATGCTTCCAGGGAGCTGCGTCGAGGAATTCATGGAATGTAAGAAATTTTCTAATATGCCTTCCACTTCAGCCACCACCCTTAAAATTGGCAGAAATGGTTGCAGCTGATTTCACAAACAATGAGACCATGAGGTCGATGAGATAGTGTTGACTGAAAAGCTTACAAATGAAATGGAGCTGTCACCAGAAGAAATTGACTTCTTGTACAAGGATACTGTGGGCCAGTCTGAAAATCAAGAATGGCTAGATCAGAGAAAGGGTCGACTTACAGCTTCTAAATTTAAAAGACTATTTACAACAGCCTGTGTACCCTAGAACTGAAACCTGACGAGTCCACAACAAGCATTTTAAGTAGCATACTAGGGTATAATATCTTTCAGCCCAGTTGGCAAATGAAATATGGTATTGGTGCAGACATACAAGTCGAGACAAAATATTGGACTCTTTTAAGAATTGAGAGACATAAAAATTTGAATTATACAGATCCAGGCCTCCAAGTCATAGCAGATTATCCATTTATTGCCGCCAGCACTGATCTTGATATTGACTGTGACTGTAGTGGTAAAGGTCATGCTGAATTTAAGTGCCCTGCATCGGTTAAAGTGAATGACCTGAGATATATAGAGCTTGTCTATAAATAGGACGAGGAAACTCCTAATCCCCCTATTGCTTTCTTTAGCATTGCTGTCATTCGCCACGAGCTGGATTATCAAATACAAAAGGCTATTTATAGATCTATGAGATCTCAGGTTATTCACTTTAAGGATCAAATTCAAACTTCTCAAAACTTGGCCTACCTCGAAATCAGAGATGGGGAAACAAGGTTAAAGAAGAACAGCGAATACTATTTTCAAAATCAAGGTCAAATGGGGGTTAATGGCAGACATTATACTGATTTTTTTGTTTTTACCTTTCATGGTTATCACAGACAAAGTATAGCATTTGAGAAAGACTTTTGCTCACGCCTACTTTGTAAGCTTATTTGGTTTTGGACAAAATTTGTTGCACCTGAAATGCTGCATTGAAAATTAAAGAAAGAATTGCAGAGCCACAACTTTACACAGGTTACAGAGATACATGTAAATGACTCTGGAACAGCAGTTGAAGAATTAAGTAAGAGAGTGAATAATATTGATGTCAGCGGATATGCAAAGAAGGCTACTTGCAAAAAAAAGAAAGGAAATGATATATGTTCCCATAAAAAGATCTGCTAAGAAAACAAAAACCACTATTTTCTTGTAAGGAATTTGCAACCAGGATGTCGCTGAATATCCTGCAACGATTGGAGAAGAAAGTATTGGCTGTGACTTATGCCCACGGAACACGCCATTCCAAGCAGAAAAGAGTCATGGATTTGTTTTCAGTGCTAAACTCAAACTTAAGACATTAAACTTGAAACTAATACCCCTTGTAAATTGACCACATCCACCCTTCCATACCGACAAGTTAAACCAGCTTTATCTAAATCAGGTTGGATTTCAACCAATCAAATGGCTTAAGTTTTTTGGATCGACCAATTAGAGTGCAACATTTGATAACCTGATTTAGTTTAAGCTGGTTTAAGTTGTTGGTATGAATTGGGTGTCAGATTTAGGTTAAATTAAACTGGCTTATAGTAATATACTTTGCATTGTAACAGGAGTATATTAAGTAACCTTCCACACTAACATGATTCAACACTAATAGCCTTGTACACATTAACAGCACAAGAATTCTTTGATAAGAATGTTTAAAACCTGTGAAAGACAGTGATTTTTTTGCAAAAAGGATTCTTAAGATCAAAAACAATCTGAACAAGTTGCGAGAATTCTTAGGCAAGAAAACCATGTTATGTGCACAAGGGCTGTACTTTACACGTCTGAGTTTTTGTGTCATCATATATTTACCTTAAAAGCTCTATTAAGCCGCCAATGGGAAGTTTATTTAATTTTGGACACTCTAGAGGGGGCGTAAAAGAGGGGGCTTATTCGCAAAATCAAATGACAATGATGAATATATGATAGATTTTCAATTCTTGTACCATATTTTGCGGATTCAACATATTATGCAATTTTACGAGCCAGATACATAAAAACCACAACTTAGATCCCAAACCACATCAAAACTCACGTGCAAACTTGTTGCTAAATGAACGGAAAACCTTTTGGTAGCCTCTGGAATTTTGTATATGGGAGAGGCATAATAGAGAGGGGCAGCATATTTAAAATTTGGGCTCAGCGGGGAGGGGCTTATTAGAGAAGGGGAGCTCAACAGAGCTATTACGGTATTGGATAACTTTACCAGTTATAGGCAAACCCTCATTTTTAACATGGTCTAACGTTTTAATGCATAAATATAGGTTTAAACGCTTTATTTGACAGAGCTGAACAAGCAATAAGGATATCATTTATGTGAGGTATTAATGAAACAGGCAGTTCATTGCCAATTATTCTGAAAGTTTTCATTCTGCGGATGACTTGCTCAACTAAGATTCTCACTTTAGCTATGTCATTGGTTTCTTTTTACATCTGTTGGTGTAAATTGTGCGGTGCCACGCTTTCCAGGAGGAATTGAAAAGATGTTTTGCTGCACATTCATCAGCAATATTTAACCCTCTGTCAGCTAGGAGACACATGTAAGGTGGTATCTTATAGAGGCATTCACAGTCAATGGCAAGCTTTTGGTCTGAAATTTTTCCTCCATATGCCTCTGAGACAAAAAAAATATTTGAATTTGAGGCAACAGAAACTAAGAGCTTGACAGTGTTATGATGTTTATACTCAGACCAAGTGGCTCTTTGTAAAATATGACTCTTTGGTGTCTCTATGAAAACTTCAGAGCAGTCAATGATATAGTGGATGTTCGTGAATTGTCCAAACCTTGCTAGAGTTTTGCTCTTATCACGTCTTCATCTGGAACATATACCATGTGTTGCAAGTAGGTGGCTAATGCTCTGAGCCAGGACTGAAAAATTTGTCAAGAAATTCCAACTGAATTTCTAAATCTTGATGCCAAATCTTTTGCCAAAAATCCAAGCCTAAGTTTCATCATTATCAATAAAAATTCATCCCTACTTTGCAGCTTTCTGGCAGGATAATTTTTTTTAGTGAAGCAGCAAACTACCTGGTGACTTTCGATTATATGGATTTAATGAACAAGGACAGATTTCGTAACACAATAGCATCAGTTGCTTTTGTTGACACCTGAATTCAAAGCAATTCGCGATTTCAGACAATGGAAGCTCTCTCAACCAGCAATTCAAAACAAGCGAAGCCGTAAATGTTGCCCTAAGACCCACGTAGCTAGCTCGCTCGTTGAGCATTCCAGAAATTGTTTTTAAGAGTAAACATGAGCATATATCGAAAGATTAAAGGCCCCCATTAGCCATGTTTGAAGAATGAGATCATGCACATAAAGAAGTAGAATATTTAATTGCAATTACAATGTACGATTTAGTTTATATCGAAATGGCTTCAGGCTAATAACGAGCCCACTTGATGAAGCAGACCAAATTTCTTGATATGCATCAGTATGTACTGCCTAGAGTGAAACTAAAGGATGGCCACCAACATTGACAAATTGCTTACTTTATCCTGACAAGAGTTTGCCACTATAACAGTGCCACAGTTGTTTCTTGATAGTATTATATGGGTAGGTAGGTTCCCTTGTTATCGATATTGAAGATTTTTCAAACAGTAAAGGCAGTGCGCCAGGTCAAAGAGGTCAACTTTTGAAGATTGCCTTGTAATGAGTTGGCAGCTCCGTTAGCCCAAATATCTCAGAATTCTTTTGATTCTATCCATTTACAATGCCTATAAATATCTCACATGCTTGCTGATTGTTTCGATTGTGTGCACAAATAATGTATATTGTTACAACATTCCTGATTCCTAGGTAGGTCTATTCCTTTCGGTTGGAGAAGAAGCCCCTCCATAATGTTTTCATTCTTCAAACATAAATTAAAGGCCTCCATTAGCCATGTTTGAAGAATGAAATTATGAACATAGCTTGCCTCAAAGTAATAGAATATCTATTTGCAATTGCATATATCGAAATGGCTGTAGCCTAATGACGAGCCCACTTGATGAAGCAGACCAGACTTCTTGATATGCATCAGAACTATTACATTAGATATAGCGAGAGCCCAGAGACGTAGGAACCGGGGGGCACTGGGGGCAGATGCCCTCAAAGATTTTGCAACAAACCAAAAGGTGCCATTTTTGTCTCAGGATGTGCTCCTATTCAAGAACAATGCAAACAGAAAGTCGCTTAATTTTGTTACTATTTACTTCGTGATTTAGTTATGTTTACTTCTCACCTTGTGTCATTGTGAAGGAAATCGGATATCTATCAGCACTCATACTATTTTCTTCTATATATCACATTTTGCCCGTCAAAAATCTGTTGTAGATTACAGTGCCATTCTTACGAAAAAAGTGCCTTTAAATTGCCGTGCCCCTCCAAGTTTAAGATGCTTCCTACTGCTCTGAGTAAAACTGAAGGACGACCGACAATATTGACAATTTTTTTACCCTATCCTGACAAGAGTTGCCACTATAACAGTGCCACATTTGTTTCTTGATAGTATTATATGGGTTGGTAGGTTACCTTGTTAACAGTTATTGCTATTGAAGATTTAAAACAGTAAGGGCAGTGTGCCAGGTCAAAGGGGTCAAATTTTGAAGATTGCCTTGTAATGAGTTTGCAGCTCCATTAATGTTAGGAGCAAGTAGTAATTAGTCTTAATGAGGAAATTTCCATTGGCAACTACGCCAAATTTGATTGCTAGCCCAAATATCTCAGAATTGTTTTGATTCTATCCATTTACAATGCCTATAAATATCTCAGATGCTTCGCTGATTGTTTCGATTGTGTACATAAATAATGCTTATTGTTACAACATTCCGGATTCCTAGGTATATTCCTTCCGGTTGGAGCAAACGCCCCTCCATAATGTTTTCATTCTTCAAACATAAAATTTCAGAATTGTTTTGATTGTATACATTGACAATGCCTATAAATATCTCAGATGCTTCGCTGATTGTTTCCATTATGTGCACAAATAATGCCCATTGTTACAACATTCCTGATTCCTATGTACCTATCTATATGTCTATATAGGTGTATTCCTTCCGGTTAGAGCAAAGCCCCTCCATAATGTTTTCATTCTTCAAACATAATTAAAGGCCCCCATTAGCCATGTTTGAAGAATGAGATCATGCACATAGCTTGCCTCGAAGTAATAGAATATCTATTTGCAATTGCAATGCACGATTTAGTTCATATCGAAATGGATGTAGCCTAATAACGAGCCCACTTGATGAAGCAGACCAGATTTCTTGATATGCATCAGAACTATCAAATTCGATGTAGCGAGAGTCCAAAGACGTANAGTTTAAGATGCTTCCTACTTCTCTGAGTAAAACTGAAGGATGGCCGACAAAATTGACGAATTCTTTACTTTATCCTGACAAGAGTTGCCTCTATAACAGTGCTACACTTGTTTCTTGATAGTATTATATGGGTTGGAAGGTTCCTTGGGCAACAGTTACTGATATTGAAGATTTTTCAAACAGTAAGGGCAGCGTGCCAGGTCAAAGAGGTCAAGTCTTGAAGATTGCCTTCTAATGAATTGGCAGCTCTATTAATTTTAGGAGCAAGTAGTTAATCAGCCTTAATGATGAAATATCAATTGACAACTACGCCAAATTTGATTGTTAGCCCCAATATCTCTGAATTGTTTTGATTGTATACATTAACACTGCCTGTAAATGTCTTAGATGCTTCGTTGATTGTTTCCATTGTGTGCATAGATAATGCCCATTGTTACAACATTCCTGATTCCTTGGTACCTATGTAGGTAGGTAGGTAGGTAGGTAGGTGCCCTCCATAATGTTTTCATTCTTCAAACATAAAAAGGATATATCCAAACATCTACTGCGGACATTTTATTTCTTTGGTTCAGGGGCTGCGCAGTAAGTGTTTTAATTACACCCAAAAAATACGAGAATTGAATCGCCTCCAAATCGGCTTTTATACCAAACAAATAAAATGCCCCAGGCAGATGTGTAGATATACCCTTCTTCTTTTGATATATGTTCATGTTAGCTCTTAGAAACCATTTCTGGAATGCACAACGAGCGTGCTTGCTACCTGGGTTTCAGAGAACTTTTGCGGCTTTGTATGTTTTGAATTTCTGGTTGAGAGAATTTCTTTTGTCTGAAATTGTGAATCGCTTTGAATTCAGGTGTGAACAAAAGCAACTGATGCTATTGTGTTACAAAATCTGTCCTTGCTGATTTAATGCTTTCCATCTCCTCTTGACAAATGGTGCAACTGCCTCGTGAATGGCATCAAACAAATGCACACCAGGAAAACTTGTATAAAACCGCACATTATTTTCTGTGATCAGTGTCTCACTTAATGGTTTTGAACAACTACATGTCTTCCTTAAATTCGTAATCTGCTTCTTTAGTTTTGCAATCTCCAGTTGATTTGCTTTATTCTTTGAATCTAGTCATGAAAGCTTTGTTGAAAACTGAACACAAACCTTCCCGAGACAAAGGGCAATACTGGCTTGGAAAATTACCAAAACACAGCTTGAAGACAAATGTTAGTTGCCAGTTGAATACCTACATTTTCTGTACATTTTTCACCATTACCTTCTTCAAAAGGTGTGAAGGTACCAATGTCATCCTCAGGGCCAGGAGGAATTGCTTCATTTTGGAAGATAGGTCTTGGCCTAGTAGAAGACTCAGAAGATCGTTCAAGTTTTCTTCGAACTGGGGTCGGGTCTATTCCACTGATTCTCCCACTTGCATCATAGCCAAGGTTAATGGTCGGGTTAGGGTCTTCTGGCATTGGCTTCCCACCAATAAAATGTTTCGAACAAAGCTGAGAATCTTTTGAGGGTGACCAAAGCTTTCCTTTCCGCTGCATGCGGGTCTTTCCGGTTGATTAGCTTTTTCGACAATGTCCTTTTCTCGGTATCTTTCTTTGCAGTTGGGAATGGAAAAAGCTGAAAGCCAACTGTGCAGGTGCAACTTCCTTGTCGATTCATGCTACTATGTTTCTCGCAAAACTGTTTCTTCTATCTTTTAATCCTGTAGGAACTGTTTCCACAGCCATTTGCAGCACAGTGATATGCCCTTTTTTGTCTTCTTCAAAGTTTACTCGAAAAAGATGTTGCCTAGTAACAAGCTAAAAAGTCGCGCAAGCACAGTTGGAACTGTAAATCCGTGTATTGTGACGTAACATTCGCCAGTTCAATGTCACGCTAAACTCGCAAAACCACTCAACTTTCACACACAATTGTCTGCACTTAAAGGGGCTGGATAAGAAACCGTCGGGGAAAGATTTGATTTGACTGTTTTCTGATGAGCTAATTCATTGTGACTATTCAACGAAAATTCAAAATAGATGTCTCATCTTGGAAATTAGCCTTTGCACTTTCTTCTGATACAAAGTAAATCTCCATATGTTTTGGGATTGCTGCGATATAAATGGATTTCCAACAAGCATTTTCGTTGATCTTTCACCCAAAGATCAG
>REGL01000469.1:153899-173355 GCA_004194395.1 Aurelia aurita complex sp. Pacific | reverse complement strand
AGTGAAAGAATACGGTTTCTCGTCGATTTTTGACATGCCGAGGCCGTTTACCCCTCGCAAAACGGAGTTACGGCCCAAAATGGGGTAGGCCAAAATTTTTCCCAATTTTCGCGGCCCCCGCGCTCCGCCCCTGGAGGCAATATTGAACCCCAAATTCGTGATAAGACTCACAAATGAGTTATCTCTTGTACATTTTTTCTGTTTTGAAATTAGTTGAGTAACCATCGAGCATCGGCTCCAAATGCAGCTTCGGGTCAGAAAATCGGGCCGGGTCGGCTTGCCAATTATACTGTAATGGAGAGGACTCCCCGGATTTCCGACTGTTACTAGGGCTGTCGGAATTTTTTCTTAATTGGCAAATGGTCTATTGGTGCTTGGCAGTTGGTAAGGTTGCTTTTTTACATTAACTGTAGAAACCTCGGACTTGTCCTTTTAAAGGCAATGTGTCCATTTCAGTACAGCCACGTATACACTAAAGCTAAAGCATGAATGCGGTGTCTAACTACTCATAGCTCAAGTATAAATTGTCTGTCTTTATATTGCCTTAAATACTTTTACTGAACACTTCTCTTCTAAATTCTCTCAAAAACTTTCAAAGGAATCAAGGAGAAAGTGCCGAAGCAGCAAATTAAAGTTAAAAGGTTATAATTAGCCTCTTGGGTGAATTTCCATGTGTTTCAGAGTGAAGGTGGTATCCTAGTATTAGGGTGGAAGGTTAGGCGAGCGGCTGTAACTCCCGTGTCAGGCACATAATGTTGTGAGTTTGAGTGCTCGCTGCCGCTAGGAAAGGGGCACCACTCCATTGATTAATAACAATCGGACAAATTTCTTAACTTCAATTTGATCCCGGATAGTTTCTTAATTTTCTGGAAGAGGCTATTACGGCTCTTAATAAGCGGTTCTAGAGAAAATGAGTGTATTTCTCATTCCCTTACCTGGGCACTCTTTTGTTTTGCACATCCTTGTCTCAGACATGGGTCCAAGCCCTGAACAATCCTTTCCTTTTCCCTTAGGCTCTGGATTATCACAATTTCTTTCGCGATGCATCAACCCATCACCACATTCTTTGTCACATTTCGTCCAATTCTTCCAAGGACCCAAGCCTCCATTTACATCTTCAAAGACAAAAAGGTCACTTTCAAAGATTTGTAAAGAAAGTGGGATGGAAAAAGGACACGATGTGTAGCACCCTGTGGCCTTTCTACCCTGTATTTTCAAATCAGAAATGCATCAGTGCACTAAATATTTTGTCTTTCTGCATCTTAATTTTTTATATATGGTTTATTGGTACAACTTTTTACCATTATTAACGATTCGAATTGGAACATCTTTTGTTCAGCGAATAATAAAGTACCAAGGATTAGTTAAAGAATTTAATCTTAGTATTGCTGCTCTCAGAATTATTTAAATACCCGTGTATACTGTAGTATTTTAAAAGTGATGCATATCAAAATGTCCAGATTGCCCTTCTGTTTACATGGCAGCAAATCATGATATGGATGCATATTGTTAAATATTTTAACTATCATGTTGACACCTCAAAACGTTTGCTGCTGTCACCTACCGGGCGAGTCAAAAAAGTTAACATGTTTGGCAGGCCGTGGAATAAAAAGTATGCGGACAATATTCAAATCTTAAATTTCAATGTATCAGTCAAAGGCTAACTTAGATAAAATCACTCGTCATTTACACCAAGAAATTAAGAAAATACCAGCAAAGGGTTTGTATGGGAAGGAGAATTCCACGTTCGTTCTGGTCCATTATTTATTTGCCATTAAAAATTGAATACTATTTCTGAAACTGAAAGTTGCATTGAATTCAAATTTCAGTGGCATGGAAATCATGGACCAGAATGGAAAAAGGAAACCTCGTTCATATATAAACCTCTCACCAGAATTTTTCCAATTTCTGGGTCCGAATGATAAGCGATTTTACCACACAACATTTTCACATCCAACTAATGATCACTCCTTTGACTGTTGTATTCAGTTGTGAATATCAGCCCAATAATTTTCATTCCATGGCCAGCCAAACATTTTAACTTTTTTTATTCACTCGGTATAACAGACAATATAAAATGAAGAAAGAAAAGGCAATGTGGAACAATAGACTTGCGAATTTGCGTCAGAATTGGATCATATGCGTCAGAATATACGATGATCAGATGCAAAACTAGTTCGCTTTCGTAGCAGCATTAAAGGGAGTACAATGACCAGGATGCCTTGACTTGCTCTGCACAGCTTCCAGAATAACTGACTGTACGAAATTCACAAAGAACAAAGACAAATGCCATGGCAAAGGCTGCTGGTCGTTGTACTCCCTTTGAATTAATGTGGAAAGTGGATAGGCCTATGTAAAATTTATCGGATCAATAGTGCAGGTAGACGGAAGTTTGATCGGCGCAAAATGTTTGCATCGAATCAAAGATGGTCATGTTTTCACAAGGCTACCGTTGTCTATTGCTTTCGGCTCCCTTTATGGTTTCTTTCTTTCGAAGTAAAAGGTTGTTAAGGGCACCTCTGAGACTGCGTTCACACGATACTTGTGCAATTTGAAAATCACCAAAAATGTGACCGTAGCAAAGCATCAGATAATGTTCACGATACCAATCTCTTTGAAATCTCCGTGATACAGTGGTTGGAATATGACGACAAAAATTCTACCTGCGCTCCCTAAGGATCGATCACCTCATTTTGAAAGCTTTAAAATATTCTGTTTTCATCGTCTTCGAGTGTTCATCGGAAGTCATTTTCAAACTGTGCCGGTTTCGTGTGAACTGGAGAGGCCTGTCCATGAAAACTGTATGCCCTTTTCAATTTTTAACGGTATCCTGTGGATGCAGTTTACTGAGCCCTAATCTACCCATACAGTAAAATGCATTACAGGCCATTGTCACAAGAAGCATCCTCAGCTAAGGAAATGTACTACAAAGGCAAACACCGAGGAACAAGCTCCACTTTGCTTTACCCTTTGATAAGATAATATATGGTATCATTTATAACTTGAAGATGTGGATCTGCCAGGGGGAAAGGTTGAATGTTTCCTTAAAGAACTTACTTGTTTCTTCCTCTGTCTTAAACTTGTACACCGCCTCTGCGGATGCAGCTCCTGTGCAGTGTTCATGCTTTTTGAAGGAGCAAATAGTGTACGTTTGATCACCAACGCACTTACTCTCTTGGTGTGATTTACTTTTGAGACTTTTCAGCTGTTCTTTGGTTTTCCCAACGCATATTCCATAATAATGCAACGCAAAACCAGCAAACCCTTTCTTTTCAGCTGTCTTAGAACACTTGCAAGCAAATCTATAATTTGATTGAACTCATTAGATTTAACCCTGATTTGACCCCGGGCAATAATGCACCTTTGATGTGTCCTATAATATGACCCAATCTATATTTTTACCCACCATAATAATGTTGCTTTTTCAATCGTTCTTTTGTTTCTCATAAATTTGGTTTGGATGCTTCCATTATTAAAATAAGATTCAAACAGTTTTCACGCCTAACATCAGAAGATCGATTGGAGATGGTAGATTCAGCAGGCGACCGACCCTGATTAATCGTGAAAAGGTTAAAAGCAAAAAGGAGAAGAAAGCGAAGAAGATTAACAGAGCGAGGAAGATTTGTTGTCGTATAAATGTCATCAAAATCATGCTTCTAGATTGCTTTTCAGATATCGTCTTTTCCGGGGAGTGAATTTTTACCCCACCTGTTATTCTTAAAATTACATTTTTTTGTATATACCGGGTGTCCCAAAATGATGTATTATCGTTTGATTGCTTATATGTCCATCGCCGATGAACCGTTTTTCAAAAACTTTATTTTATCCGATTGCCGAATAGCTAAGTTGTAGTCGATGATGTTGGCAGTGGTTTAGGCCGATGTCTTCATGTTGAAAAGAAGATCGATAAACCTGCTCAAATTCAAGCCTTATATGGCATGAAAATGAAACGGCATACTTTCCCAGTAAATATTTTAGATGTGATGCAAAAGACTGAACTTATATGTCGTTCAGAGAATATATGTCGTTCAGAGAATACGAATTGAGTTAATACTGAGTTCAGAGAATACGAATAGGAGTTCAGCCTTTTGTATCGCATCTAAAATGTTGAATGGAAAAATAGGCCATTTCTTTCTCATGCCATATAAGGCTTGAATTTGAGCAGGCTTATCGATCTTCTTTTCGACATGAAAACGCCGCGGTAAAACCACAACCAACATCTTAAAATATAATTTAGCCTTTAGGCAATCAAATAAAACAAAGTTTTTGAAAACCGTTTCGTTGGTTATGGACATGTAAGCAATCAAACAATAATAGATCATTTTGGGACACCCTGTACTTGAATGGCGATATAATTCTCATTGCTGATCATTACGGCATGAAAAGCTATAGAGCCCTGTTCCGATCACTGAAAAAGAAACCTTGAGTTACTTGGCCCAAGTAAATTTTATCGGAAAAGTTAATGCTAATGAATTATTCCTTATTTCATAGTTTAAAACATAGAAACCAGTTGTTGTACATTTAGTGACCGTCTTCTGTAAAATCGTTGTCGGAAAACACAGCGATAAAATCGCGATATCTTCATTCCATCGCCCTGTTCCGTACACGCAAGCTCACGCATGAATTTCGGACGGTACCACCGTGGAGGGCTCAAGAAAGCGCAGTTTTCAATTCAAATGGATGCCATACACATAACAAAATATATTTATCTTATGCTATCGTTTGATAAGTAACATTTTGCTTCTTTATTCGTTTTAATGACGCCAGAAGCAATTTACAATTGAAATTTACAGTCTTTTACAAGATAACTGGCAACACTCTAGCATAGCCCCCTTCCCAACTTCAATGCCCCCTGGAATTAATTCAAAACCCTACCTCACGCGCATCCAAAGTCAACGAAACCCCCTGGTGAGGTTTCTTTGTTTATTTCACCTTCCACCCCATCTCTTCATTGAGAGAGAATCCAAGAATTCGAAGCCAAACCTCGTGATCGGAAGAGGGCGATCTGTAGCCTATCTGACTGCAGTTAGAACTTTACCCCCGGCTGGGAAGCAGAAGATATTATGATCAAATTTTCTTTGTAAATATTCGCCTAGAGAGTTGGAGTAAATTTTGAAATGTTTTGACAGCGGTTCTAATAAACAGTAGCAGAGAAACAAGAGAAAATATAATTGCTGCAAGGAAACACGAAGTGAAAAATGGCGACTACTTGCGATCCGATCACAGGTAGGCCTCTTTCATCTTCCCATATCGCTGGATTCACACGCCAGAAAAAAGTAAACCACGTCTGAACTTGAAGCTCATCGCGTCAGCAAAGTATTTTTTCGCGCGCTTTTTTAATCATAGGATCCATTCCTCTTGTAATCAAACATCCTGAGACTGTACACCAAAGCGCTCACAGGAGCCAGTGATGGGAACAGGGCGATGGGGCTCTATTTTGAGACAACTTTTGTTTACAAAACATCGTAATTTTAGCCATAAAGCTAGAGTGGTGTCGCCCATTATGCCCCTGTCGTCGCAAAAATTCGAATTAGATCCTCAAAGAGAATTTTATGAAAATACCGAGTAAACTGGTGATATCACCAACTAATTGAAAAAGTGTGTGAAAGTTTGAATCAAATCAATCAACTCTACACAGGGATTTTTGAAGGTTTTGAAGATGTTGGTAAACACGACCTTTTCGCTTGTCGTCGACCATTATGGCCTCATCTCAAACAAGTTAAGCCACTTTGCAGAAAAGAATTAAACCAAGAAAAACAGCTTTAATAACAATTATTTATTCATCGATGAGCACATCAAACGGAAAAATTTCAACATGACTTTGTATTAAGTTTGGGATAACGGCTATTTTAGGGAGGCTGGTTTCACCCCTAATAGAAATCGATGTTACGTAACGACCCATCGAACTTACAGAATCGATTTGACATGTCCCTGAATTATCTCGTAGGACTTTGATGCAAAGAAACTGAATCTTCAATGAAGGTCAAATTATGTTAAAACTGACGACAGCAAAGATATCCCGCGCAATTCCAGTTCGTTTATTTGTTTCCAGTTTCCAGTCATTTCTCTAATTTCTCTTACTAAGCGGCCATAATGGGCGACCGGCCATGAAGGGTGACGCTACTCTATTTCTTATGCGAAAATTCGAAATGGCATAAGAGCATTATCATTGGCATCAGCAACCAATCTATGTAATGGTGCATTATAAGGATACTGATTTGACGAGTAAATGAACTGGACTGTATGGCCAAAAACATTTCTTTTCTCATTTAGATGTAAAGTACTTTATCAAATGGGCAAAGTCAGGTTCATTCAACATGGAAATTTTTTTGAATGATATAACGTCTAGATGTGATTATTATTATTATTATTATTATCAATTTATTTAAAGTAGGCATTACATATAAAAATAGCTATAAAATAAGAGCTAATTCAAGCCTACTATCTAAGTAAAATTTGTGCAAAAGAAATAAAATACAGAATAATTAGCTACAAATACATTAATTTACAGATTTTTACAATGTTTTTATTATTTACAATGCATTCTTTTTCCAGAAAAATAATATCAGTTCAAGAACCCAACCTGAGCCACGAAAGGTCTACATAGTCTACAACTGCATTGTTCTCCTCTCCAGATTTTGATTTTCCTTTTAAAGCTGGAGAGGGTTTCTGACTGCTTTATATCTTTGGGAAGTGCCTGCCATAGTCTACACCCACGAAACGATACCGTCTCCAAGCCATTGCACACAGTGCGCGCTTGTGGCAATAGTAGACCATGGCAGCCTCTTAACCCATAAGGACTGTGTTTTTCAACAAAGATCTCCTTCATGAAACTAGGATTAAGTTCCCATTTTGTTTTATAGATCTCAGTCATCAGCAATTGTAAATTCCTTATGTGGATTGGGACCGCATTGTCTCTGAGTAACATTGTATCATAATCTGATCTCATATCTTTGTAGGTTATCCGTAATGCCCGTTCGTGAATACGGTTAATTTTATTGTTCAGTGTTCTATCACAGAACATCCAAACAAGAGGACAGTAGTTGAACTGGGACAAGATAAATGCCTTCATTATTCGTTTGAGTTGATCAGTATCAAGAAAGTAAGAAATTCTTGAGAGTGCATGAAGCTTTTGACCAGCCTTTTTGCAAATAGACTTTACTTGCTGTTTAAAGCATAATTTTTTGTCAAGAATCACTCCAAGCAACTTTTCTTCTGTACTCTCTCTTATCGTTATCCTTCCGATATTTAATGAAACATCATTACTTTTGTCTCCAAATACCATTAGGTGGCATTTGTCCTCGTTCAACTTCATACAATTGTTTGGAAACCATTCTGCAACTGTAAGGGCATCGCTCTCTAATGTTGAGATAACACTTTCAATATTGCTATCGCAAGCATAGATCGTTGTGTCATCTGCATAGTTACATATCTGAGCATCTTTCACAAACATAAAGAGATCATTGATGTATATATTAAACAGAAGAGGCCCCAAGACTGAACCTTGTGGTACACCTATCATTGTTTCTCTCCATGCACTGAATGAGCCATTTATCTTTACCCTCTGCTTCCTCTCACTGAGATAGCTATGAATCAACCGCAATGCACTTGGACTGAAACCATAAGCACTTAATTTTGCAATCAAAAGCTCGTGATTTAAACAATCAAAAGCCTTTGAAAGATCCATGAGTAGTGCTCCAGCAAAACCCCCTTTATCTAAGGTTTTCTTACAGGTTTCTATAAGTCGCAACAGTGCATGTTGGGTTCCATAGCCCTCTCGAAATCCGCACAGAAGAGGAGAAAGAAAGCCAAGGGCATGCGATTTTATTTGACTCTCTAAGACCCTTTCGTAAATTTTGGACACAGATGATAAAACCGTTATAGGTCTATAGTTCTTCTTGATAAAAGCATCAAGACTTTTGAAAAGAGACGAGATCTCACCAGCTTTCAAATCCTTTGGAAAATAGCACTCTAACAAATTAGAATTGAAGATTTTCTGGAGGAGGGTGGCAAAAATGTCGGCATTTTGTTTAAGAATCTTAGCAGGAATGCTGTTTAAGGGGGATGACTTTTTTGTATTCAGTTTCTGAATCTGTAAAAGTATCTCATTGACAGTCACTGGCATAAATTCAAATTGGCCCAGTTCACAGCGCTCTTTAATCATCTTGATGCTAGGATGATTTTCATATTTCTTGATAGCTTTTTCTACTGGGTCATTTAACCCATTTGTTTGTGATAGGAGAGACTGGTCTTCGGAGATTCCTAGACTCTCTGTTATATTTGCAAAATAATGATTAAAGATCTCCGCAATTTTTGCATCTTCGGTTATCATTTTTCCATCTTCAATCAGAGTCACAGCAGAACTTGTTTGTATCTCATTTGAAAATACCGGTTTGACAGTCTTCCAAAATTTACGATTATCTGTAAGGTCTCCAAGGTCAAGGTTCCTATAGTAATCAGATTTCGTCCTGCGCAGGAGTTTCACGCAAAAATTCCTTTGCGTTTTAAAGGCTTTAAGGTTCTCTTCAGTTCTACTCTTAATGTATTTATTGCGTAGTTTTTTGCGATGCATCATCGCTTTTCGCAGGGCCTTTGTCATAAAGGGGCCATCGTTTGCACGCAAATATTTTGTCTTGAGAGGAGCATGTCTATTAAGTGTACCAGTAACTACAGTATCAAAGGCACCGTAGTCCTCATTATCCTGCAGTTCAGACGAAATCTGATCACAAAGGTCCTTCCTAAAGTCCTCGGCACAGAATTTGGCGTAATTTCTATATTTAATGATCTTAGGTCCTTTTTTCCTATATCCACCTTTAAGTGCTGTAACTATCATGGCATGAAAGTCCGACAGTCCCGTATGCACTGTTACTGTATTCTGAAAACTTCTTTTTCTGTTTGTCAGAATCAAGTCAATACATCTAGGACTATCAGACTTAAAGCAGGTTGGGTTCTTGATCAGATTTGACAAACTATAGTTATCCATGAAGTCACTGATAATGTTATCTTTGGGCTCACAATTGAAATCTCCTATCAGACAGAAACTTTCATATTTGCTACTGTAAAAATCCAGCCCCTTTCCTATCTCATCAAAGAAATATTTTTCAGATTGAGAGGGAGGTCGGTAAATGGTGAAGAGTAGCCATTTTTGCTTCTTGAGACTTATTTCAATTATCCCACATTCGATGTCATTTGGTGGCTTGTAGACAGATAACTCTTTGAAGGGAACACCCTCTCTGACATAAATTAGTAAGCCACCTCCATGTTGATTTCGATCAAATCTGATGGGCTTTGAAAAACCATCCAGTAAGAACTGACTGGTTGTGAAGGTGCCATCGATTTTTGTCTCTGCAATAGCTAATATATCGACATTATCAGCAATAAGCGGTTTTAGAAATTCAAATTTGTTCCGAATAGAGTTGATATTTAGGTAAGCAATAATCAGACCTCTGTGATTTTTTGCCCTGATTGAACTGAGTGACGTAGCCTCGTTTTCAACAAAATCATTATCAGTGGCTTCATGGGGTCCAACAACGTTAATAGCATTACTGTCCTTACTGGAAGAGAACGAGAGAGGGACACTGCCACAGGAAACTGTGGCTGTGACAGCCTCGATGTCCACCCCCACTCCAACACGAGAATCAGGAGTCTGTTCGAGTCAGCATTTTTCTATGGCATCACGCATATTTCCTATATGTGATATGTGATATAGAAGTTGTTTAATTACCAGCTGAGTAAAAAGGCGGTGTTTGAAAAAAAAATTGCTCCCTGAATATCAAAACAGTAATGTTGAAAGCTGTCTTGTTTCATTACCGATATGTTCAATTAGATTAAGTAATTTACCCGGCTTTAGTCGGTCATTACTTCTCGTGTACATGGGAGATGTTCTGCAAAATGCCTCTTTTCAAAACCTCCAACAATGTGATTTGTGAACATGATGAGCAAATGTCTTTGGTGTTATTGTTCGAAACAATAATGATACTTTATATTTTGTCATCTTGAGACAATGGAATCCCCCGAATAACTTATTCATAAAAGAGGGAAGACACTTCTGTCCTTCTGAGAGGATAGAACGTTCTAGAGCGTGTTCAACTCATCGCTGTAATTTTTTAAAGTTTCACCAAGAGACTTTCTCGAAAAATTCAATTGTAAAATCTGAAGGGAGTGACCGATTTTAGCCAAGAAAACTTCCGAAAATAATTGAACATGTTGGCTATTTAATCAGATATTGCGCAAAATATTGCTTATTTCTTTAGGAAGTAGTAGGCCTTCAATCGGAGTGAATTTCTTCTGACTCACACACGGTAAATCTAGACGCTCTAGCAACATAGTATGTTTGATACAATTTCAGAGTTGGACTTTTAGGGTTGATATATAACTTTGATAAAAAGTCGAGCTAACGTTTGCATCCTAAATTCCAATAAATAACTCCATTGTGGTCTTTGATTAGTATTGTCGCAATGCTGAGAGCCTTTGCAGCGTTTGTTCAACATTTTATCAATGTTACCAACCTACCATTGCATTGGTAGTCTAACCTATTAGGTGGGGGGGGGGGGGGTGCTAGGGCTACGCGAATAGCCGTATACAAAAATATGCTTTTCTAGATCTAAATAGTTGAATCAGTAGCCTCGATGTTGAGGGCTCCGCTTTTCCGTCTCTAAGTTAGTGTGGAAAGGTAAATAGGCTCCTCCATAAAAAGAAAAAAGGAATCACGCAGACACAGGTAGTGTTTCTTAGTTCTTGTTCTTGGCCTACCATTTGTTGGCTTTGAATTCGATTTGAATGTGATATTTTTAAATTTCCTGCTCTCTGCAAATGCAAGCTTTTAACCTTTGCACAAAGCCTGTAAAAGCTACCCATTTCTAATTGCAAAAATGACCTTGATCCAAATTTGTCTGACAAAACATTATATTAATGCATCATATTATTTGGCAGATATTCGAGATTTGCTTCAAGCAATGTTTTTCTCATTGGTCAAGTCAAACAACGTTGCTTGTAAGCAGCAATAAACAGAGATTCTGGGATTCTATAGCGTGGTCGATATACATTGAAAACTAAATGTTAATTTATGAGTCAAAGGCCAACTTACACGTGGAAATTTTGATCGGTAAAATCCTTCATCTTTTGGACCCAAAGATAAGGAAATGCGGGTAAGGAGCCGTCATGGGAATGACAATTCGACGTTAAATTCTTTTCCATGATTTAGGTCTCATTGAAATTCTGATTGTCAGTTCCAGAAACATAATTAATATTTCAATTCGCATATAAGTCACAGAGAAGAATCAGATATTGAAGTCTCGTTCCCATTCAAACTCCCTACCAGCATATATCTGATTTATAGGTTTAAAAGGTGAGTGATTTTATCCAAAAGAAATCTGCATCTAAGTTTGCCTTTGACTGATAGGTTAAAACTTTAGTTTTTGATATTGGCCACGCACATGTTACTCCATAGCTGGCCAAACGTGTTAACTTTTTTACTCACCGGGTAGAAAAATGTCAAAGACATGTTCTACTTTAACAGGAGAAAAATGTTTGCCAAGCAATGATCTGCAGCATGGACAAAGAGTCAAATTGTTGCCTGTCAAGGCATATCATATTTTAGAAAGAATATTTGCTTGTAGAAAAATATTTTCTCGTTTGACCAGGCTCTAGCCCTACCTTTGCATGAAGCTTTGAATGTTGTACCAATCAATGAGATGTCGCTCATTGAGAAGAATTGAAGCAATTTTCCTTTCCTCGTAGCAGCCAATCATATTGTAATGTTTATCATCTCCTGTTGGACAAATGTCTTTGCCTGATACAGCTATAAGAGATAAAAAGCAGATATGATTAAATCCAGGAGAAGGCTTTGGGAATTAAAACCGGGTGATGCTATTTTTAGAATCATAATTGCTCGGCAATCATGTGTACCAAGTTGCGTTGCTATACGCATTACGGTTGCTTAGAAAATCTGGGGCCGTTTTTGCCCCCCCCCCCCATGAGAAAATGGTGCTTGATTTACCCATGTAGAATAGGGCTAGATGTGCCATAAATTCTGGTGAGTCTAAAGCAGTGCTCAAATGCAGAATGAGGTGGACACAAATTGAAAAATGCATCAAAAGGGTTTGATTTTTTTCAAAGTGTTGCTAAAATGAAAGAAGATTATAACTTTGTCAACATACCGTTTGCTGCACAAATGGTAACTACCAAAATGGCAAGGAAATTTGCTTGCATCTTGAGCCCAATATGAATTTTCCAACTGTAATAAGAATGAAGAATGAAGTTTTCTTATTGCTATTGCTATGAAATTTCATCACATTTTATCAAAATTGATGTGATAAATCAAGATTCGATAAAGCTCAGGACGATAAATCAAGAAAGCTGAAGGTGGAATGATTGGAGACAATTCATAGCAACCTACCTGTAAATGAGTAAAACAGTAGATGGAACATGAGGAGAAGAATAGTGATCGAACGATATAAAGGAGTTGGATTTGTTTTCAACTCATTGATAGAAGATACACTGCCTTACTGCAGCCAAAGAAACTGACCTGATACCGTTTACAGTAATATGATTTGATGTGAATGACCATGCTCTCCCTTGCGTTTTAAGACCATACTGTGATGAATACCGGTTATCCCAGCTAAAAGTATTAGTTTTCAAATTTTTGGTTTATTCAGAGATGTAAATTTAATCTTGAAACCTATCAGACTACAATCAGTTGCAAAATTGTTGACCAATTCACAAAAATTACTGTTTTTTGCCCCCTTCCGCCTGTTGCAATGTTGAATGGAAACAAACATGATTTTTCTGTTGGCAACCAACGATTTACAACTTTTCCGACTGATTTCAACAATGCAAAGGGAGAAGGGGGGGGGGCACAGTGCCAAAAAGACCATATCTTTTAGAATGGCTCACAATTTTGCAACTGATTGTCTGAAAGGCTAAATTTTCAAAGGCGCATTACTCAAAAGCTTTTTGTGCCATTGTGTTCTGATTTAGTCAGCATTTGTAGCCTAACGAGGTCTTCACGGCAACAAACGTTGAAGATTCTAATGCAAGAAATGAAATATTGTGGAGCTTTGAAAAACTGAATTTGTATTGATACCGTACTGTTTTATTTGATGGAGAAGCACTCTGTTTCGAGGAGAAGAAATATATAACAAATTAAGCATTGCCCCAAACAAATTCAGCTTTTTAAATCATTGTTCATCATTTTCCATGCAGAATTATCAATTATTTCGATAAAAAAGTTGGCACGATTTTCCATTGAAGTTAGCGCTCTGTGCGGATACAGGCAATATATTCCCCCCCCCCCTCCCCTTTTCCCCTTATTATCTTCTCCACCACGATGAGCTTTTGTGGTGAAACTTTACCTGACGATTGTACGATAATATACGCAACTACGAAATGTCTTTGATATCTAACAATGTATGACGTATCTGCAAAGTCCGATTTATAGCCTATTGAATCGTTTCGTTCAAACTAATCGTTGTCTCTTTTGTTGTGGTACCGTTATGATTATGAAGGAAGGTTTGTGAGATCCACTGAAGCATTAAAACGAAACTCGCCTGATCCTGGTGTTGCAAATAATCGTATATTGAATCAGAAAAAATGTTTGGAAATGAAATATCATGTTAAAGAGACACAAAGTATGTCTATCTTCATACAGCATGTCAAACTTTTCATGATAGTTACCAACTAAGATTTTGCGGACAGAGAACACCTTCGATGACCATTTTATACCAGTTTAAAGGACATGTCCGGGGTTGGTATGATTGATGATAAAATACAAGATAATACTGCTATGAATGATGCATGATACTTTTTTCCACTAATTTTCGCCTTCTCCTTGTGAAATTGCGTATTCAAATAAGCAATTTAAGCGAAGTGACGTCATGTTACGCAAACGAAAGCGAGGCTGTGTGATTGTTTTTTCGTCTCTTTATCGTAGCAAGCCTCTTTATCGTGTTCTCATACCATTTTTAATGCATAAGTACACGATAAAGAAGCTAGCAGCCATTGAGAGGTGAAAAACGATCACACAGCCTCGTTTTTGTTTGCGCGATATGACGTCACTTCGCTTAAATTGCTTATTTGAATACGTAATTTCACAAGGAGGAGGCGAAAAATAGTGGAAAAAAGTATCATACATCATTCATAGCAGTATTATCTTGTATTTTATCATCAATCATACCAACCCCGGACTTGTCCTTTAAAGTTTAAATTCAATCTTTTTAAAAGTAAAAAATCTGAGCGTCGATGTTGTTTATACTCTCTTACGCTGCAAGTGTGGCCGTTTTCACCAAGTTTAAGTAAAAATCAGTTTGATAACTCTTTTCGCGTGGCATTGGGCATAAAAGCCAGAACGAAGATAAGTTTTGGTTACAATTAAAACAAGTTTTTTCACATCGATACTGTTGTTGGCATCGGTTCCAAAATCATGACTTTGTCACAACAGCGCATTTCAAGGAGGTTTTCGTTAATTCTGCACGATCAGGAAACTTTTCCAAGTGAGCTTGGCTAAAAGTGACCAGATAAGCAAGACGATATACTGCCATTTTGAAGGTGATGTCCACGAATTTGATTCGAGAGATCAAATCTCGCTCTTTGGATCTCAACAAGTTCATGTCAAAAGAACTTTTAAAGAGATATTGAAAGGAAATTAAATTTATTTTTCTGGTATGAATTGCATGATTCTTGGAATACAAGATCTTAGAGTTGGATTTTGTCTCAATGCAATACAACACTCTTTCTAGTTCATTTCCCCCTCTTTACTTTTGTTTACTGTTCCCTTGAAAACTGAGAAATAGACCGTCAAATGCAAACAATTTATTCTCGTCCACGTCAAAAACATCATGGAAAAGTTTCCTGATCCATTCACTGGATTTTGAGACTTCGTTCCTTGGATGTAAGAATATAGAGTAGTGTCGCCCATTATTTCCATGTCGTCGCGAAGTTCTGAGTTAGATCCCAAAAGAGCAATTAATGAAAGAACCAAATAGCCTGGTTGTATCACCAACTAATGGAGAAATAGATCACAGAGTATTGACCTTTTACGTAAACTCTTCATACTGATTTTAGTAGATTCTAAAGAAGGGGGTAAAAACGTTGTTTTATTCGAGCGTCGCCCATCATGGCCGCAGGACAAACAAGTAACACTACTCTCCGGTAAAAAGGTTTAATAAGAAAAACTGTTTTAGAAACTGTTATTTGTTTATCATTGGGTACTTTAAACACAAAAATATCATGAAATTCGATTCCATGTATCAAATTTATCGAAAATGGTCAAAAATAGCAGTTTTTGCCACTCAAAAACATATCCTCGCGAACGATAGTATAGTCCATACTATAGATAATGTAAGTCCTTACCAAAACCTTGAAATTGATCTCTCGTCGTGTTACTCTGTTGCTTTGTTGACCATCAAACGTGAATGGTCAATGTTACCAACAGAGTCGTCCTTGTTTATATTCAAGATTATCAAAGAAACTTTGCCATGGTTTCCGAGGTAACAATTGAAAGACTGCCAGAGTCAACTCAGAAATCATTTAATTTTGTACTTAATTACAAATTTACTTGATGCCAGTGTTTTGTTTATCAACAGTTCGATAAACAATAATTTGCGACCAAACAGATTTGATGCACTTTATTTTCAGTTTAATTATAAATGTTTCTTGGACAAATGCGGTTGCATGGTGATGATTGATATTCCCGAACCTCTGCAATCTATTACGGCTTGTGGAAGCTCAGAGCTTCCATACAACGTCAGTGAGCAAAAGAAATCATCATCAAAGTTGGATACATCCATGCTCAGAATTTCTGAGAGTAGGGTTTCTGCGAAGATGATCTAAGAAGGAGCAATGCAGGAGGAAATGCTAATTATCCTTGTGTCCCGTACCGCAATTACATAATGACCAGGCAGAGAGTAACAGGGTTTTGGTCATAAAAAGTGTCCGGTTTACATTAGATTACCATATATCGGTGCTTCTTCTTACAGGCTTGAAGGTCAAATTCGTAAAGAATTTAATCGTTGCTACAGCATCGTTGATTCTACGGTCATTTTCGGGTCTCTTCGTATGCTGCCTAAAGTCCAAAAGGATGTCATACCTGCCATTAACTTGAGTAATGTTGTGTATGGATTTACGTGCGAGTGTAGTGCGCGCTACGTAGGTAGGACATTCCAAAGACCTCTTGACAGGATGAGACAACATGTGCCCCTAGCAATAAGGAAAGGTACTGGCAGGTGCAACGGTCGGTGTCAACCTGAACGAAAATGCCAAAGCTGGTCTGGCTAAACAAGAAAGTGATTCTGTCATTGGCACTCATTTACTGATGAGCAGTAATGAGTGTTGTAACAACTATAGTGAGGATTGTTTCCGAATTTCGGGTAAGGCAATATCTGCCTTCCACCTCAAGGGTTTAGAAGCGGTGTTTATTAAACTTCGTCATCCCTCCAGGGAGTTTGATTTCACGTTGCAATTGTTATAATTTGCACCAAAGGCTTTGATCTTTGGCGGTTGTTGATTGAGTTTAGCCAATAGGGGTTTAGGTGTTATTGGCGTGTGATTTTCTATTTCTCTTGTTCGTCAATGCCATGCCATGGTTTCCCCAGGGACTTGTCTAGAATATATAAGACAAATGTCAGCCTCGTGTCACCTCTTTTCAAGTAAACAGTCCAGAACGTATATCGCGAATCGAACGCCTAGCTCGCTGCCACTCACAAGGATGGCGCCCCAAAGTTTAAGACAACGTGGCATTGAAACCAGATGCAACGAAGCTGTCCTGAAAGATTTTGCTTTTCAGTTTGTCTGCAGATGACCATGAAGCCGTGAGATTTATTTCTGTTTGCTTTATCTTTCCCATGTCGTCTCTTGGCTCAAGAATTTAGGACTATTTGCGTTGCTTGCTGCTTTTTAAACTGTTACTTGCTTGCTCTTCAATGTAATTTTATTGTTCTGGCCTTTTAGAGTGCAGATAATGCTCTAATTTTGGGACAGACCTAAAGTAGTTTCGGGTATTATGGAACACTTAACGGGAAAAAATTAATTGTGAACATAATTCATGACACATTTGGCCACACTTGGTATTAGCAATTAGGCCTAAGCATGCTCTAATGTTTCATCAGTATGCCCCTGATTCTGAACAGGGGCGGATCCAGGAGTTCTGGTGACAGGGTTGTATTGCGGCGAAGCCGCAATGAAGAATGAAGGAGGGGGGGTCCGGGGGCGAAATCCCCGGAAAATTTTTGGGACCACGCCCTTTTATTTGTGAGGAAACACCCTTTTTCTGTGCAGTTTTTGACCACACCCTTAATGTTTTTAAGGGAGTTCCATGTTTGATAAAAGTATCATAGTTAAAGTCACTGTCACAGCATCAAGTCATTAGCGAAGTGAATTCTTTTCCATGTTGTTCAGTATGACTGTGTTTCAATCTTGCTCCAGAAACTGCATCATTGAATTTATCTTCCCCTTTCTGTTCAAAAGCAAGTTGTTTTTATTCTCTCAGGCTTCTATGTTCATGAAGATTTTCAGGAATGTATTGAAGTGCTGTGCTGCTGCTCAAGGCCCTCAAGCTAACCGAGCTGACCCTACAAAACAGAGTTGTATCTGCGTAGGAGAGTTTGAACCTCTCATTTGTCTTGCGCAATCAAATTGGGGTTGGAGCGGGTTGGCACCGGGTTGAGAGCTCAAAATGAATGTGCCACCGGGTTGGTTTTTCCTTCCTCTATTGTAATATTTCACAATTCATGACTCACGGTATCCAACAAATGCGGTATGACTACAGATAATTATGTTCTGTCTCTTGAATACAGTACAACAAAAAAGCGATTGAAATCACCACGTCATCGACAAGAAAAAGCTGATATCAGTTTTCAACAGCAGAAATTCAGAGCATGCTCCTCCGTATGGTAAAAGCACACAAATAGAATTGTATTGAAAAGAGTTTTCTGGAAATCTGACCGGTTTATTCAAACCTGTCAACCCGGCCTAGATCCGCCCCTGCTGAAACGCTGGTTGTTGATAAACAAGAAAAAAAATGAACACGGGTTGAGTTGGGCATTATGGAACACTGTCGGGTATTTTGGAACTAAGCTATTTCTATTGTTTGTATATTAGTTAATGTTTGAGATATCTCAAGAAAATGGCAGCCAGAAATCACTTTCGTCTGATGTCCTTCATTATCAGCGATATGGAGAGTACACAAAATGCTGCAGCAGCCTAACATTGATCAAAATATGACAGAAGAGGTAGGAAGACTTGAACCAAATGAAATTAACGAGCTTCTTTCTCATCCTGGGGCCGCTAAGCTTCATTTACTGAATAATGTCCCAAAATACCCGACATCCCATAATACCCGAAACCACTCTAGGCCTAAACTCCCAAAGCCGTTCGTATTATTTTCCCGCATGCTGTGTAAGGAGGTATTTAGCATGAGGGGGGAGGTCTTCCATAGTAAAGGTACCTGTGTTGTGCCACGACGAAAGGTATATTTTTCTTTTCGGACTTGTAGTCCAGGCGAGGGTATACTTTTTTGCAATTTTGGCCTAGCAGCGGTATAGCCAAGGGTATCATTTTTGACAATTTTGGTCTAAGCGAAAGGTCATGATATCATATTTGGTACGAATTTGACGATATTGGTCCAGAGAATGCTCAAGGTTGCTCTAGCGAGGGGTGCAGTTTTCGTAAATTTGGTCCTGGGCGTGGTCGGATTCGTCTGGCCGAGGGTACCGTTTTCGTAAATTAATCTAGCCAACGGTGCCATTTTGGGTGTGCTTGCGGCGGGCCCTTGCCCGGGGTTTGGCCGGGGGTCCCCTCATGGTATTTTAGTTTGAAAGTTTGATCTGTTCAAGTTAGTTTGCTGCAGGCCAATATTTTGCTGCAGGCCTTAGTATTTTGCAGGCTAGGTATTTTACATTTTACCCCAAGACTGCTTGTTCGAGCTAGTTTCCTGCAGTTTTTGAATTTTTACATTTTACCTAAACAGCCCATTCGATGTGAATTGCAGTGGATTTTTAAACATTTACATTTTATCTAAAACATCCAGTTCGATGTGAATTGCTGTGGATTTTTAACTTTTACATTTTACCTAAAACATCCAGTTCGAGCTGAATTACTGTGGGTTTTTGAACTTTTACATTTACCTAAACAGCCCATTCGAGCTGAATTGCTAGGGGTTTTGAAATTCTTGCATTTTATCTAAAACATCCCGTTCGAGCTGAATTGTGCGGGTTTTGAATTTTTTATATTTTATCTAAAACATCACGTTCGAGCTGAATTGCTGCAGGTTTTGAATCTTTACATTTTACCTAGAATGGCCTGTACGATCTGAATTGCTGCAGGTTTTGAATTGGTACATTTTACCTAGAATGGCCTGTTATAGCTGACTTGCTGCAAGTTTTGAATATTTTACATATTACCTAGAATGGCCTGTCCGAGCTGAATTGCTGCAGGTTTTGAATCTTTACATTTTACCTAGAAT
>REGL01000469.1:136001-149660 GCA_004194395.1 Aurelia aurita complex sp. Pacific | reverse complement strand
TTTCAAGAAATTCGCGGGAAAAGTTGACGATGAGGGGAACAGTGAAACAGAGACAGACTATTTGGATCATGATATTGATAATGGTTTGCCAGATGAAAGAGAGAACAATGCTCGTTATCCTGTTCGAAACAGACAGTCAGTTCAGAGATACGGACAAAACATTTATAATTCTTAAATTATCGCTAAAGATACTTTCTATACAATGATTTAAAATGTAATGAACATTTATCCAAAGTAAGGGAGAGATATGATGTCCTAGCATCAATGACATTTAAGATCTAAGCACGTGATTTAAATAAGATAGTTACTAGTTGATATCGAGTAAGATTAGTTCTAGTTTAGGTTTTAGCGTTACAGTTCAGTTCTTGTTTAGCCATGTGTTCTTATTCGTAATCGCAGTCTAAGGCACCTCAACCCAAACACAGCAACCCAGAAACATTATACTTCCTATCCGGGGGTCTAGCTAAAGACCTTTGCACTTGGTGTCATGCTGGGTTCCGGGTAGTCTACTTGTTGCTCCCCAAAACCTTTCTGTTTTTCTAATGACTGTTTTGTTTACCCTTTTCTCTTTTCATGTCTTGATAGCTCTTATTTGATAATTTATTGGTAGGAACAATTGCAGGACCTGTGGTATGATTGTATCAGTAGAAATTGAACTATGACCAATGCTATACAGTATAGCTTTTAATAAATCCATATATGATCATTTGAAGAAGAGCTTCATTTTGCTGGACTACCCTGGAAACTAAACGCGGTCCGAGATGACTGAAGATCAGTAGTAGATAATCCATATTTTGCTTTCATACCAGATTGCTTAGCGGTAACAATGTTATTAGTGTTGATAATTTGGCACATTGATAACTGAAAATGAGCCCATCATTGAAGATTACATGTGGATTTTAGATCAAATAGAAGTTGAAATGGACAGCCATGGCATATAAGCTCCATAAGATCTTTATATACTGCCTATGTAAACCTGTTTGCAAACGTTACAGTTACAGTGAGCTATTTTAACCTTTCATTTGACTGATACTCTTTGTAAGCCCTCTATATTGGTATTTTGTTTAAGCTTTATGATTTTTCTCTCGCCATATTTTCTCTCTTCATTATTCCTCTAAAGAATTTCAGTTAGTTTCTTGCATAGAAAACAGTTTTTGAATCATGGGATGATGACATTCTTATTCTTGGATTGAAACCTATGACTAGGAATCCATCCCCCTCTCCCTGTTCCCTCCGGTCAGCTGGCAATGAATTTTGTTTATGATGCATGAGTTATGCATTGATTCCATGGATTCTATCAAGGGGCCTCATTTTGATTTCCAGATTTTTGGTTGTTATCCAGTATATCCCGTTGAGAGAAAGAGATCTTTTATGCTTTTACTTATTTATCTTTAATATTTGATGAAGTATGATGGAAACTGTTTATCTTATATCATTATTGCTTTCTATGGTTTATCATGATTATCATATTATTTCATTTCAACCTTTCCTTTGATTTCTTTGATAAGAGCTATTTCAACCTTTCATTTGACTTATAGTCTTTGTAAGCCCTCTATGTTAGCAATCTGTTAGAGCTGTATGATTTTTCTCTCACTATATTTTTTCTCTTCATTCCGAAGAATTTCAGTTAGTTTTTTTTTTGTATCAAGATTAAAAAACTACAATATTAATACTTACATTACACTGTACCATCCATAGGGAAGAAAGACATAAAGTCACCGGGTCTTCACTATGGTTGGTACTTACAATTCAAATTAATTTTCAATACACAAAACAAAGAACAAAAACGACAAAATTAAATACATTACACAAAACAGACAACAAAACAACAAAGCTAAGGCAGATTACTGGTTAAAAAGGAAGATTTGAACTTTTAAACTCGTAGGTGTAAAACGAGAAAAAACAAATGTCAGTTAGTTTCTTGCATGGGAAACAGTTTTTGAATCATGAGATGATGATATTCTTATTCTTGAATTGAAAACTATTACCAGGAACCCATCCCCCCTCCCCCTATTCCCTCCGGTCAGCTAGCCATGAATTTTGTTTACGACGCATGAGTTATCCATTGATGCTAGGGATTCTGTGAAGGGGTCTCATTTTGATTTCCAGATTTTGGTAGTTATCCAGTATATCCTGTTGAGAGAAAGGAATCTCTTATACTTTACTTGGTTATCTTTTAAATATGATTAAGTAGTATGGAAACTTTGTTTACTTTATATCATTATTGCTTTTTTATGGTTTATAATGATTATAATATTTATTAACTATCATTGATATCCTTCCCATATGATATACTGTTGCTTTCTTTACCATTGTCATTATTATTATCATTATTATTTATTTTGAACATTATTGATAAACCTCTTTATTATGACTATGAAAATACAACGCTCTTCCATTGATGGATTTAATATCTTGAGCATTCAGTGACAACAAGTCTCCTTAGATTTTTTCAGAAACTTGTCTTGGTATTCTAGCAGTGTTTAGTGTTAGTAATACATTGGTTTGCATTTTGTTGATGGTAAATGTTTGTGTCAATCTGATCTAGTTGTCTATGCAGAGTTTTATCATTGTTATTATCATTTAAATCATTAATGTTCATTATTATTATTATTTTTATTATTTTCTTTATTATTGTTATTACATATTATTATCATCATTATCATTTTCAAATTTGCTCCAGATAGAAGCTGGAAAAGCAGATATCTGCAGGCAAGCATTTTTTTGTTAAATAATTCAGTTCATTCAGATAGTTAGATAACTTCTTGGGAATTGTACTCAGAACACCTAAGACGTGGATAGCGTTACTGTCACGGTACACACTTGTGCATCTGGCCTTTGCAACTCGTTCATGGGCTACACTACATCTGACCAGCATAACAGAAAACTTATCAATATTAACGAACAAGCATCATTACACTGTTTTCTTTGATGTCTGGACTTTGTTGTTGTGGAATCCCATAAGACATTCTGATTTGCCTTTTTCAATTTGCTTCAACTGGAAGCTGTCTCCGTATCTCACGCTGAATTTCTCCTTTTTGATCACAAACTCCTTTGTAACCTAAGAAGGAGCTTCGAGGTCAGTAAGAAAGTAATTAAGTCAGTAACACTTGTTGATGCGATTAATTAGCGTTATTATCTCTGCTAATTAGCACTGAAATAAAGAAGCGCACAAAGCGCATACAATACAAAAGTTTCCCGCGATCATATAGCAAATTTTACATCGGCTTATTTCATGTTGGACAGATTTGGCACCATAAGGTTGATACATCGCTATGGCTCACCTGATACAGCAACAAATTAAATTGTGTTGGCAGATTCTTGACCTATTTAGTGAATTAATTGCGCTTGATTTACACAGTTGCCAATTTTATTTTTGCCGCCTCTTCGTCATTTGTCATTTGCAGTCTCTCTGTCTTGGAAGGAGCAGGCAATTATTATATGGGCTTTTGCAGCATCGCACATACAACATTTTTCCAGTTCTTACATTTTTTGTAATTTCCAGCTCTTTGTAGCGTGTACTGTTTAGCATTAGTAATTATTTTTGTTGTTTTTTTTATTATTATTATTCATTGGGATATTTTTGCAACTTTCTTCATTATGGTGACGATATTCCAGCATCTTATTTATTATTATCTTGTCTGTTACAATTGTAAATTATATCTTATTTTTAATGTGCATGTATTATGATGTAAATATATCATTTACTATAAATACTTGGCTGTCTTAGCTCACGTTGAAGAAGATTGTATATCGAAACGTTTGGTCAAATAACAGTTGTGTTTTTTATATTTTATTTTCTGTTATAATTGAAGATGCTTTAGTTTATTATTATTTTAATTCATTAGTAATATTAGTATCATTATCCTTACATTGTTTGCGGGTTCACAAAATCTCTATTGTTTCATTACAGGTCAATTACAAAGAGTCTATTTCTAAGAAGAAAAACAACCATGTTTTTTTATGTTGTTTATGTTGCGTAATATGGCGGCCTAGCTTACTAAGGTAATTTACGTTGCTGCTATTTCCTAACTGCAATATAAAGATAGCAGTATTTGCTTTTTGAATTGAAGAAAATTAAATTCATACCGTAAATGGTTGATTGTTATCTCGGTTATCTCTGGCTCTGTCTTTCTTCTTGTCCTCTTGTGCTCGGAAATTATTGAAGCACTCTGTCACCATGGTTACAGAATTGATGTCGTTGCTGTTATACTGGAATAACGCAACATTATAGGTTGCAGTGTGTATATAAGAAAGAACAAGGACTGAAGCTTCTTCACCCGCCTATATCTAACAACAGTTTTGTCCTCGCTCAATCTCGGTGAATTTTGCATCAAACGCCCAGTTCTTTGCATGAAAATGTTCCCCAGCTTTTAAACTCCGCACTCAATGCATTTGTCTTCACTTTCCTCTCCGAAATGATTTAAAACAAACGCGAAACAAAACTGATCACTTTGGCAGTTTGAAATCTACCGAAGCTCCGTCCCACCATCGTGGCCAGGATAAAAGGCGCTGACGTCCGAAATTCGAACAAAACGAATTTTTTAATGCTATCCCTACCGCTTTAATTAGGGGTGATTTTAACTTGTATTGATCAACGCTGTTTTTATGTAAATTGTATTGTATCTTTGTATTATAATTTAAACTTTGTAAATCTTTACTTTTGTGGCAAATTTTACATACACATACACATAGCAGGTGTCCCAAAAAAGTTAACAGATTTGATTGGGGCTAGTGATAAGAATTTAAGCTGAATCAACCCCTGATCAGTTTTGAAGTACTCTTAGATAGTTAACTTTAAGATTGATACCTTATTTGTTGATATTGGTGCATCAATTAATCATCACTAATGATGAAGTAGCAGTACAAAGTACACAGGCAAGAAATTACATTTCAGATCACTGTTTTGTGAAAGTTGTGACAACCATGGATAAACCAGAAGTTCAAAAAAAAAATATGATTTAGAAAGTTAGGAGAGATCAATTTGGATAATTTGAAAAGTGACATTGCATCAACTGATTTGATCAGGGCTGATTACAATGAGACATCACTGACTGAGTTAGCTAATCAATATGATTCAAATCTGAAAGAAATTTTGGATAAGCATGCACCAATAATTTCAAAAGTTTTGAGAATTAAAACTGTGTCACCCTGGTTTAATAATGAGGTTAGAAAACTAAAAAGAGAGAAGAGAGCAGCAGACGCAAAGTGGAAGAAAACCAAGGCTGATGTCGACCTTGATACATTTAGGAATAAAAGGAATCATTACATCAGAATTTGCAGTGATGCCAAAAGAGCATATTACTCCAGTAAGATTGAAGCCTGTGCAGGTAACCAAAGACAGCTTTACAGCCTTGTTTCTAAACTCACAATTGGAGATAACAGCACAAAATATCCGGATGAGACCAAAGAGACATTGTGCAAAAACTTTGGGGATTTTTTCATAGACAAAATTGAGAGCATAAGATCGCAGAAAGAAATCACAGTAACCCAGGATGGTATAGAAAATATGGCTAAATATGAACTTTTGCAAAATGTATCTTCATTTGACCAGTTCAAAAAGCTTTCACAGCAAGAAGTCATGGAAATAATAATGAAGTCACAAAATAAATCCCGTTGTCTGGATCCAGTGCCAACTGAATTACTGAAAAAGTGCATTGACATCCTTAGTAAACCAATTACTGCTATTGTAAACAAGTCATTGTCAACTGGGAGCTTTCCAGATGGCTGGAAGTGTGCACTTGTCATTCCCTTCTTAAACAAGCTAGGTTTAGATTTGATCTCCAAGAATTATCGTCCAGTCAGTAATCTTCCATTTCATGCAAAAATAATAGAGAAATCAGCATTACTTCAGTTTGAGCAACATCTGCAACAAAATGGCCTGTATTCTACTCAAAACTCAGCTTACAAAGAATACCACAGTACTGAAACATTGTTGGTTAAAGTTTACTCGGATTTTATGAACAGCATGGACCGGCAGCAAGTCACTATACTGGTTTTACTTGATCTGAGTGCGGCATTCGATACAGTTGACTTGGAAATATTGTCTGTGATTTTGGGACAAAAATTTAATATCTCAGGGACAGTTCGATCATGGTTTTTTTTCTCATCTGAGAGACAGAGAACAGAGAATTATTATAAAGGATACCTTCTCAGGGATCTATAGGTTAAAATATTGGGTGCCTCAAGGCAGTTGTGCAGGTCCAGTCGTTTGTCTGGGTTATTTTAGAACTCTATATGACATTATCGAAAGACATGCACCAAGCATAGCAGGATACGCAGATGATACACAACTGTATCTTAGTTTCAGCCCATCTGACCCGGAGGCAGAAAATAAGGCAGTCAGAGAAATAGAAGACTGTATTCAAGATATTCGGGCATGGATGTTCAGTCATAAATTGAAACTAAATGATGACAAAACTGAGCTATTGATAATAGGAAGCAAACAACAACTTGCTAAAGTACCAGAGTTGTCAGTTAAGGTTGGATCTGCAGATGTCAATATATCTAATAACGCCCGAAATTTAAGAGTTATTTTTGACGGTAACATGACTTTGGAAAAACAAGTAAACAACATCAGCAAAAGAGAATTTGTCGAGCTGAAGCGCATAAGGCAAATAATTCTGGCATAGACGGTTTATCAAGCTCATTTCTCAAAATTGGGATGCCAGTTCTTGCACCATCATTGTGCAGCCTATTCAACATGTCCATTTCACAAGGTCGATTCTCAGGAAACTGGAAGATTGCAAGGGTTTTCCCTATCTACAAAGATGGCTCTACCGAAGATAGTTCTAACTAAAAACCTATTTCTGTGCTTCCAGTAGTTTCACGGTTACTTGAAGAGATAGTCTTTGAGCAGGTATTTAATAATTTTACTGAGAATGAATTGCTCTACTCAGACCAATCGGATTTCAGCATTTTTCACTCCGTATTGACATGCTCACTAAAGTGTACCAATGATTGGTATCTAAATTTCGACAAAGGGCTTTTTACTGCAGTCACTTTCATCGACTTAAAGAAAGCCTTTGACACTGTCGACCATGATATTATCATCGCTAAGCTGCGTTTCTATAGAGTTGAAGGCGTGGAGCTTGACTGGTTCATATCATACCTAAGTAATAGGAAGCAATGCTGTAAGGTAATTGGCAATATATCTGAAATACAGGACATCAAATTTGGAGTGCCTCAGGGCTCCTGCCTTGGTCCACTCCTATTTTTGATCTATATAAATGACTTGCCGTTTGCCTTACAAAGAACTAAGGTCACAATGTATGGAGATGACACAAGCATTTCTTATTCCTGGAAATCTATCTCCGACCTGAGCAATGCTATCAACTCAGATCTTCAGAATCTTTGTTCGTGGCTCAAGGAAATAAAACTGTCTCTTAATGTCGCAAAGACACAGAGCATGATCCTTGGCACAGCACCCAACCTCAGAAGATTAAATTGCAATGATTCAACCAATTTTCCCGCTTTTCAAATAAATGACGAAAAGATTGAATCTACGGGCAACATAAAATACCTTGGTGTACAAATTGATCCGTTACTGAATTGGAAAGAGCAAATCAACATTACTATCGGTAAGATTTCACGAGAAATAGGAATGCTCAAGTATTCCAAGAAATATCTTTCGCTGGAAACCATCCAAAAGATGTATCATAGTATAGTAGTGTCGTATTTTAGATATTGTTGCTCTGTTTGGGGATGTGCAGGTGATACCACACTAAGAAAATTGCAAATGCTGCAAAATCGAGCAGCGCGTGTCGTTACAAACAGTCCCTTCGATCAATCATCGCTGCCATTAATATCACAACTAGGGTGGTTAACAGTCAAAGAGATGATTGAATTTGAGACAGCTTGTATAGTTATAAAGCCTTGAATGGGCTTGCACCTCCCTATATGCAATCTATGTTTTACAAATAGTCCGATTCTTGCAATCGGACCTTACGTAATACCAGTACTGAATCAAAATCAGGGCCTTCTTTAACATACCAGCTAGCTTGGCAGTTGGTCCCTTGTTTCTAACTATTGTTTTTCCTGTAGAAAATGTAGAAAATATAGAAAATGAAAGTCGATAAATTTGGGAAAAAAACGGACCAATTCGTCCGAGAGGTCCGCGTTTTCGAGTTCCGACAAGTCCGAGTTTTCTTCTGGAGTATAGGAGAAATTTGATAAGTTGGAGAAAGGAAAAGTCGGACCATTTCGTCCGAGAAGTCCGTGTTTTCGAGTTTGAACCAGGGCTAATTCGAAAACTCGGACTTAGAAAACTCGGACAATCTGGTCCGAGATGTCCGAGATGTCCGAGATGTCCGAGAAGTCCGAGTTTTCGACCTGGCCCTCATCTTCTAATTCAAGTCAGATTGCTTTTCAAAGAAAGTCGCAAGAAATTTGGTTTTACTGTCAAAACAACTGGTGCGTTTCGTGTGGTCCTCTGAGCACCAAATGGTACTTGAAATCTAAATCCGCTTGCTCTTTGTGGTTTCAGTTACCTTTCTTTATTTCGACTGATGATAGTCAAATAAGGATTGGTAACGGTGTCAATGGATTGCTGCCCTATTTACAAGCTCGATCGCGATTGTGTGACGCAGTACGATTCGTCAGCAAGTATATGTGTGATGATGATTAAGTGTGATGTCAAAGTTAGAACATAATCTTCATGCCTCTACTATACTATCATCTGAAATATCTAATGTTTGTGCTTGAAGGAAGAAATTAAACCCGAAATGTAAATATGGAAATTGAAAAGAGATTCCTAATTGCATTTCACAATTTAATCCAGGATTCTGTAATCATGCGAAACGCATCAGTTATTTTGACAGTAATGGATGATTGGAAATTCAGTCCAAAGGGCTCCATCGCCAAACTGTTAAAAATCTGTAACCACCATTGTTCTTGACACGTGTCCATTATACCCATGCTTGTCAGTAGCATACTTGGAACGGGTTGTTGTTCAACAAAATCATAACTTCCTGGAATTTTATAAAGACATCCATCAAATGAATACCAAGCAACTATTTGATTGTACATTTTAGGAACATTGCGGGATATCCTAGGTACTAGACTCTTTGCGGGATCAGTGTTCACGAATTTCGGCCAAAACTGCGAACAACGCGAAGCTTTCTACCTTCCAAAGTTTCTTCCCCTAAGCCTTAAACTAAAAGTGAAGGTAGGTAACTAGGATAGAAATTGTAAGTCTTTTTTTCCATTTTATTCAACGTCGGTAAAAAGGTAAGGGAGCTAAGTACATACATGTATGAATCAGCTAATTAATACCAACGAGGTTAGCTAGTGTGGTATTTAAATGGCAAAAACGAAAGGAAACAAATGTGTAGCTACCACGTCGCCAATATTCTGTAAATATTGGGTACAGATGAGGATACAAGTCAAATCTTTCAATAGAGCATAGGGAAACCCGAAAAACTTCCAATTTCACGCTTATTAGCCAATGATGTCGTCGAATTTTCATTACATGACTGAAAATAAGGTCTTTGAGACAACTTTTCGAATACTTTCACGAAACTAGCAATTGATATTTAACCAATAAAGATGCAGAGCTTGTTTTACCTTGAATCGATTCTACAGGTTGTAATTTGGCAATTTTGTTTTGGTGGCCATTGTTTTTAAGACACGCAAAATTATTTAACTTTAACTAATGAATCGAATCGATAGCTTGAGAGTTCCTCATAATGTTCGATAGCTTGCCAGGTCCAGTTTCTTGATGTGTTCATTGCACCTTTCTCCCAAGCTGCGTGCTGTTTCTCCAATGTAGCTTTCTCCACAAGTACATTTAATTTCGTACACGGCATCTCTGGTTTTGCAGTTTAGAGTTGAATTTATCTTGCACACACGGCATTCTTCACTGTCACAATTAGGTGATTTAAATGGATCTGATCTTGCTAGATATCTCTTCAGGAGTATTCCTGACCTCTCCACAACCCTTATCTTTAGCTCTGCTTCTTTCATAATTTTTCTGCATTCCTTTGTTAGTTCGCTACAAGGCGTAGCATTCACGAAAAGAACTGTTTATAAACCTTCTGTTGCGAACCACGTGTTTCATTTCTTGCTCTTTTTCTTATCTCTTATTTGCTTGTTCCAGAATTTCCCTCTATACATTGGACATTTTCCAATGTTACCATTCGCAACAATTCTCTAATACTTATTATTTGCTTTTTGAAAAATCGTTTTTATGAGAACTGCAAACGGTTTACGAATTGTTGGACATGCTCAGTTCTCTCAGTGCTGCAACAAAGTGGCGACACACTGCGCATGATTCTGACAAAATCAGCCATAAGGATATTTATCTTGGTTTCTTGTGACAGAGCAGAATTTCTATTGATGACATGTTTGCTAGCAATTGGTTTCATGAAGTGTGAATGTAGGGCTTGAAATTTGGTTGTATTCCTGCACTTTACAGGCGCAATCCATTGCTCCATATCTAGCACAGGCATCTTGTCATGTTCATGCTTCGAGGGAAAGTCAATTGTTACCTTGATGCTTTCGTGTATGCCATTTGCAATTTCTTGGATCTTGGCCATGGTTGCTTTGTCCTTTGATTCTTCTGGCTTATGCCGCATTGCCTTTGCTACAATGTTAAGGTAACTCTGCTTTCCGCTCTAGTGCACAGCGAGACGCCGTTTCGCAAAACTACTCTCCTCACAAAACAGTTAATTTCTCCAATATTATTCGGCCTATCGAGAAGAGGTAAAAAGGATGTTGTTCTGTATAGTCTGGGCAATCGAAAGATGTATAAATCACAATGTTTCCGTCAACACTGGTTTCGCAAATCTTAGTTAAAATCTTTTTGTTGATGTCAGAAAAGTGGATTTATCTCCAAAACTACTCGAAAAATTTTCGATTTTTTTTTTCGTTCCATCTTTAGCTAGGTTGTTGACGTACAACTTCGCCAAGTCTGATTGAAAAAGCTAGGCTAGATCTCCTGCAATCGAATTTGATATTTCTGTTTACTCTTCGACAGCGAAATGGAGAAACTTTGGTCAACAGATTACCATGCTATGAAGCACGCTTGCAAAACATCAGGCTTGACTTAAAATAACTTTCAGAAATTTTTCCATTGGCAAACAGATGAACGTCATCTGCTGGGAATACCATACCCAAGTCTCAAAAGATATCCTTAGTGCGCTTGTAAAAGTATGATTTACATCAGTTGATTAAGGGTTACTAACTTTTACCAGCAACGTCACGAAGCCATGCTTTGGGTGTCTTTTGAGACTTTGGTGAGCATTCACAAATCACAAATTATCAACTTCTTTAAGAGACCACAATGAGCATAGTTCGCAGATCTAGAACTAAATTTTTGCAAAAGCGTTGAAAGAGCGTTCACCTCGCATGGGTTAATCCGTTGACCAACGCTTTTCCCCTTCGATGTCGAAAAGTAAGCAGAAATACAAAATTCGCGTAAAGGAAATCTAGCCTAGCTTTTTCAATCACACTTAGCAAAATTGTAGATCAACTATCTAGCTAAAGATGGAACGAAAAAAATAGAAACTTTTTCGAGTAGTTTTGGAGATAAATTCATTTTTCTGAAATCAACAAAAAGATTTGAGCAAGGATTTGCGAAGCCAGTGTTGATGAAAACATTGCGATTTATACCTCTTTCAATTGCCCAGACAATACTGAACAACGTCCTTTTTACTGCTTTTTGATAGGCCGAATGATCATAGAGACATTAACTATTTTGTGAGGAGAGTGGTCTTGCGAAACGGCATCTTGCTGTTCTCTGGAGCGGAAAGCAGAGTTACCTTAATGTCGTCGACATACCGTGAATATAGCTGCAGTTCATTTCCGTTTCGAGCATTTCATTTAGTTTTCTATCCCACCAGATCAAGAAAACGTTTGCAACATCGCCTGCTACACCAACACCAATGGCTCTTCATTTCGTCTGCCTGCACAGTTTCTTGTTCAACCTGAATATGTGTAACCTATATAACCCATGGTTGCAAATATTGCCACGAAGTGGGAATCCGGGGGGAATCCGTACCAGGGCCCAAATCGGTCGACCGTTGAGATTGCAAGAAGACCCTTGGGAGCCTGGGAACAAGGTTGAAATCTCATTAGGGATCAGTGTTACATCGAATGTTATTCCTTCGAAAATTATGTTCAAGAATTCTTCAGGAACGCTGCAAATAAGATATAGCTTTCAAAATTTCACATGTCACCTGCATTATCCAACTGCCATCGATTCGAAGTTTTCTCATCGCAAGCACCTGCCTTGGAAAACTTGCATAAAACAAGAGGTTTTGCGAGGCTTAGGTATCCCATATGACCCAACAAAATGATACCTTTGGGATTTGATTGAATACTCCTGAAGGCGTTCTATCATAGCAAAATGAAGAGAAAACAAAACTTTTCTCAAAAAATTCCAATCTCTTTGTCACATCGGAAAGGTACATCATTTGTATAAAGAAATTTCCACTGCAATCTATTCTCAAAGGTGAACAATTTATCATCAAAGGCATCATTTTGCTGTGTCATTTGGGAATGTAAGCCTTGCAAAACCTTTTTTATGCAAGTTGTCCAATGTGTTTGTAACGAGAAAACTTTGAATCGACGGCTGTTGGACTGTTTGCTGCAGATGCTGTGAAATCTTATCACAGTTTGTTGAAATTGTCGATGATAAAATGTTGGAAAGAAATTGGATTTGTGGAGATATTATTGGTAAGTGTATCTGGCTATCTGCTGGTCATTAATGCGAAAGAAACTGATTAAATGCCGATTGCTGGGACTCTGCTGAGGGTGAAGGTAGTCCAATTAGCTTTCTTGATAACAAATAGCTTTATTTCGTAAAGGATTTCTGAGAATCGCACAAACAAACATGTTCATGTTATTCCTGGACATAAGTTACGTAAAATGTGAAATTTTGAAAGCTATATCTTATTTGTAGCGTTCCTGAAAATTTCTTGAAGAACAACACATTTTCGAAGGAATGAAATTCAGTGTAACGCCGATTCCTGATGAGATTTTAACCAAAACCAAATGCAGAAAAAACAAATATGGAGTGGGCCCTGTAGAATCGATTCGTGGAAAAACCAGCTCTGTATCTTTGTTGGTCGAATATCATTTTCTCCGTGTACTCGAAGGTACTCAAAGAGTTGACTCAAAAACCTTATTTTCAGTCATTTGATCAGAATACGACGATATCATTGGCTGAGTAGCGTAATATCGGAGGGTTTACGGGGTTTCCCATGCCCTAGTGAAAGATTTGACTTGCATGCTACACGGAGCCTATAAGTGCAAGGATTGGAAAACTGTTAGCAATTCTACCATTATTTGGAATGCTGTTGCTGTTGGAATGCTGATTTATAAACTAAAACGATGTGGCGTTTCTGGAGAGCTCCTTTTACTTATCCAAAGTTTTCTTAAGGATAGAAAACAGCGAACAGTTTTAAATGGACAGAATTCTGATTGGGGAGATATTTCAGCAGGAGTACCCCAGGGTTCTATTCTAGGACCCTTGTTTTTCCTTGTATATATCAACGATCTAGCTGCTGACGTGAAGTGCAATGTTAAGCTTTTTGCTGATGATACATCGTTGTTTACCGTAGTAGAAGACTCTAACTCGGCTGCCAGTGATATGAACCATGACCTAGAGTTGATAAGACAGTGGGCCTACGATTGGAAAATGTCCTTCAATCCTGATCC